>CAJVPS010000026.1:0-52624 GCA_910591765.1 Ambispora leptoticha | reverse complement strand
AATTAGTATTTTTCTTTAATAAACACATATATTTTATCTTATATCTTATCTTATTTTCTTCTTGCTCTATTGAGAGAATATTTTGTTAGAAGTAAATTCATGTATATTATCTTATTGAGAAGATAATTATATTTTTATTATAAGTAAAACATGTATAAATTATCTTATTGAAAAGATAATCATATTCTTATTAGAAGTAAATCTCATACATATCACCTTATTAAAAGAATAATCAATTGTATAACCTTTCAAAGATTATAAAAGTTATTAATTACTATGAACACAGTCACTATTACTATTTTAAAATAATTACATACGTATAATCTTAAAATAGTAATAATACATAAGAGTATACTAGTAATATTAGGTTTGGCAATAACTTTCCTTTCATAATTCTTACATTCATAGCAATAGCCTCACCTATAATTAGTTTTTGAATGGGATAAGAAAATTTGTAAACTTTTTTCAGAATCTTGTCATCAAGATTAGTTATGGAAATTTATTTCTGACAGAAATTGAAGACAGTCTTTTTAGAGTTAAGTTATTTTTTATTATCAAGATTAGTGATCTTGTGATATGTTTCTAATATTAATGCAAGTATTTAATGAGTAAAGAATTATAATAAAAAATATTATTAAGCAAGCATGATACCTATAAGACCAAACTCTTTAGCTATTATTTTTTTAAGCTTACTATGGAAGGATTCTAATGGATTAGTCAAGATGACTTACAATAGGAGGGATGAATGTTATTATATCCAGAGTACCTATTTTTCTATATTTCTGATATAATTTTAATTAATATAATTGATGATATCAAATATAGAACAAGCAGTAATAATATTATAAATAATCTCTTCATAGCCAATTCTTATTTATTTATGCATAGCCAAGATCAATTAATTACGTATTACTAGATAATAAACCTTACGCAGTTATGTACATATCATATATACAGTACAAAGAATTATATCACAATTTTATTTACTATATATGATTTCTGAAAAAACATTCATGATGTTGTTAATTTTTATACTGCTTTGATCAAAGAGCATATATCAAGAGTGCCAATAAGATATAAGTTTATGAATTATTTTTAGCACTTTAGTAATTATACCACTATCTTTACTACTTATAAGAAAATAAGTATCAACATTCTAGTATTCATGACTATTATAAATATATAGTATGAAGAGATACCATGAATATTTATTGGTATTATGTGTGAAGTCTATGAGTATTAGCTATTTAAAAAGTTATAATTTTTCCAACTGTCTGGAATTTGCAAAAATAAAAACTTGAGATAATTTTTATATGATATTATATATGTTTGCATATATATTATTTTATATTAAGAAGTATTTGACTTGATAATCCTTGCTTATTAAAAAATTAAGTGCATTTTTAATATCAGCTTCTAGATCATGTTTGTCAATAAGATAAGCTATCAGTAATCCACATAGCTTTTGTTAAATATTTGTGACTTTAGTTTTGTATAGATTTTGAACTATAATATCAAGATCTTCTTTACTCATGATCTCTTTGATCATAGTTATGATGGTAAGTGAAGTATATAATTTACTTGCTTCATTAGCTACTAATTTTTTAATGATTTCAGGTTACTTAATCTTGTTATTATTGTTAATTGAATGTGTATGATTCAGCATATTTTTAAAATACTCAATTTTGATTATTTGAAAAGTAATAATATATGTTATCTTAATTTTTGCGTTGTATTCACCAGAATCATGCTTACTTATTTTTCTTTATTTTTCTATGGGAATATCTTCTTTATATATGCTCAATTTATTATATTTTGCAAGATAATAGATATAGATGATCCAAAAATCATCATTAACATACTTCTAACTATTATATCATATCCATATGTTAGAAATAAGTAGTTATAAGTCCTCATAAAATTCTTTTTCTGAGATCTTAAATGATATATCAACATTAAATAACTTTGCATATTTTTAATTGATCACTTGTAACATAATTAAAATAAAAATATTAGAAAACTTAAATAAGAATGATGGATGAATATAAAATGATAAAATGAAAAAGTTGGCAAACTAAACTAGAAAAAAAAATAAATAAAAAATTGTAAAAATGTTGAATATATGTATTGAATGAGTATATGATAGAGAAATAAAATGAAAAGTATATGATATTAGAAATGACAAGTATGTATAGAATTGGTTTCTTATATGTTATTATTATAATACTTATAAAGAATATATGATATTAGAAATAGTGAGTTATTATAATGCTTATAGCTTGTATTTGATATCAAAAATATATTCTTAATAATCTTAGTCCTTTTTCCCTTCTCTCTTAAAAAAAATAACATTGTCTTGTAATAAATAATATTTATCAATATGTTTACTACCATAATTTGCTATTTAGAATATCCTAGGTATGTTCCATTCTACAGGCTGAAATCTGATTTGTATCTGGGGGAGTACATTGTCTAGCAGTGGATACACTAAAGTGAGGGATTTGTATTTGGAGAATATGATATTGAGAGGGTATAATTCATGGTGAGTACAACACACAAATATGCTAATTGATCTTTCCTTTTTTCTAAATGTGTAAACTTTTTTGATTTTCTCTTTTTCTAAATATGTAATAATTTTTTCTTTTTTTAAATGCATAATAATTTTTCAGTTTATAATATTAGTAAAGTATCCTTTGTATTAAATTAAAATTAAGTTTTTAATTGCTAGTCTAACCAAAAGTATAATAGAAAAATGATGCATTATACCAAAAATATGACAAATACTAAAACTAAAAAATGCAATTAGAGTATACACAAAAAATTGGCCATACTTGCTTATCTCAATAATAAATCTGGTACTAGCAAATATAATACAGCAGAAAAATTTAATATTCAGCCTAAATAAATCCAAGACTGAATATATAAATATGAAGAATTAAAGTATTTAAGATCTCAAATAAAATGACTTACTCCTGATATGAGACCCTAATATTTAGTATTAGAGAATGATCTTATTATTTGGATAAGATTCTTATGTCAAGAATAAAAGATTGTATCACATTTTATGATTCATTCTAAGACAAAATCTTTGGCAGAAAGATCATGCTTTCTTGTAATTTATCCAAATATTGGTGATTATAAATGAAGTGATAAGTGGTTGGATGGATTTATGAATCATTATCATCTTAATATTCAGCATCATACTATAGTTTTACAAAAATTACTAAGCGAGTTAGAGTTAACACAATATCAATTTTAAGTTTTGTGTTATATCAACATATTCAATATAATTATCCTTTGATATTAATTAGAAATATGGATGAAATACCACTTATCTTTGATATTCCTAATAATATAACTATTGAAAAAACTAGTGCAAGCACTGTTAGCATTCAGATAATAGGATACAAAAAATTCAATTTTATCATTATATCAGCATGTATGACTGATGACAAAAAGCTATTTCCAGTATTAATTTTTAAATTGATTAATATTTCACATCAAAAGTTTTTAGCTGAAGTAATAATTTGTATCAATTGAAAAGGATATATGAATAGTAATGAAATGATTTGGTAGATTGAAAATATATGAAGTTAACATATATCATTATTGAATAATCCATACTTCTTATTGATCTTGAATTCTTTTTATGATCATTTGACTGATCCTATCAAAAATCAACTTAATGAAAAAAATACAAATATAACTATAATTCCAGGTAGCTTGACCAATAAACTTTAACCATTAGATGTATATATAAACAAATCATTTAAATCAAAGATAAAATTAGATATTTTTGTATTATTTATTTGATATATTAACTTATATATTTATTTATTATAGTATCGTCAATTATATAATAATTAAATAGCAGAAAAAACAAAAAAATTAACATTTTCCAGCTGCATATAACATCCAAGTTACAGTATTATTGCTAAATAGGTAAAAATTATATGGGATCAAGTTGATACTTATCTTATTAAGCGCTCATTCAAATATTGTAATATCTCTAATGCCCATGATGAAACTGAAGATAATCATATTTTTGATTATGATTAGGTTGAACAACCTCAAAGATTTAATCAAAATTCTATAATTGAAAATGAAGATAATAATTCAGAAAATGAAGATAATTTGAAAAATAATTTGAAAAATAAAGATATTAATTCAGATATCAATTTAACTGAAGATAATAATATAATATTACAAAATCATCCAATTGATAGTTTTGAAGATGAGTATTATGATATTGAAACAATAGATTTTATAAATGTATGAAATTAGACTTAAGTATATTATTGATATAAAATAATATACCCAGGTATATTATTAGGAAAATATAAATTTATAATGTATTCAAATATAATACATTTTACCAATATGAATTAGACCCGGTACAATTCATGGGGGGTATGATGTTATAGGAAGGTATTCTAAATGGCAAATTACGGTATATTCTTGTAATAAACAAAATTTTTTTCTTTCACATGTGAAAATGACTTGCAAATCGGATCAAATCAACCCAGATCATATCTGAATTGACTCGATCCGAATTGCACTACCCGGCTTTAGTGTTCCCCTTGATTTTGAAATTTTTTTATGCTATGAATATATTCGAAGATAGCCGCCACACAATATATCATCGTATTTCCGACCGAATTGAAAATCCAAACATTGATCACGTGTAATGTCACATGATTGGTACACTTTCCGCAACATGGACTTCCGGCACCATATCGGCGTATGTGTGTGAATGTAAGCTCCAAGGTAAGCATAAATAGTTTCGCAAGCTGAAACTGGGAGATTAATGTAACAAGTAGTATACAATTTTGTGCCGTCCACCCGTCCCGGTCACCAAGTTTATATAAATATTAGGTAGCTTTTATTGCATGCTAATGGGAGGTGATTTGATTATATTGTGCTTTATTTTTATGGGATTGCAAGGAGATTAACATTCAAGAAAACAAAATCGATTTCTTAGGTTTACAAATAAGAAAGATTAAACGCAAAATTTTTATTATCCTAGATGAAGTCCAAGAGGGGATCAGGATTTATTGTCTCAAATTTTTAAAAACAGATGGTTTCAAAGCGAAATGACAAGCAAAAAGGCAAATTTGATTTCTTGGACTTGAAAACATGTTTTAGAAAAGATAGGGCTATACAAAAAGAAAATTGCTAGAACACGCTTGAAACTGATTTTATTGAAATGTGCCAAGAAGCCTAATTTTCTACTAAGGTTTCAAGAATAATAATCCTGATAATAATAATCAGAATTAGATATTTATGTGATTATTATAATATTTAACAGTTCTGATATATCGCTTTCTCATACCCGAAGCGCCTGCTCCACGCTTGCTTTGAATTTTTCGACTTGTTCTGCACAGTTTAATGGTTGATTGATGTTTTCTTTTTTACTTTTTTGATTTAAAAAAATTTAGTATTTATACTTAAAATGATATCATAGAGCATATAAACTTACGTGTAACATCTTATTAAGGATCTTTGATGCTCTATTACGGTGGTGGGAGTTGTCACCTCAAAAGATCTTTCATTTTTGACGTCAAAGGATATGTCGTGCAAAATCATTAATTATTAAAAAAAAAAAGATAAAATCTTTACCGTCGAATTCTCTGCTCCAAATTCTCAATTTCCTCATTTATTCTCTTAGAGTGCAGTCTTGGATCATAATCCATATGATCATCAAATCTGAATAACCTTGATAATTCAGCATCTATTTCGCGCTGAATTTCCGTATCAAATTCTTCGCGATGTCGTAGTTCTGCCGCGACTCTTTCGCGTATTATTTCTTCCAACTTGTCTGTTGTGATGCAGATAGTAGAGGTTGTTGATGTTGGTGATGATGGAGATGGAGATTGCGGAAACTGCTAAAAGTTTTTTTTTGATTTGTGAAAATAATTGAATGACACAGATACTGATACAATAGACACATAAAATAAAGAAATAATCTCTCACTAACTCTTGGCTCTCGAAGCTGATTAACCAGGCTGTGTGAAAACTAAGAAAACTAATCAATTAATTTGATTTTAGATATAGATATTATTTCAAAGCTTATATGGGCAGCCGTCAATAGAAGAAATCAAGCAGATTTATTAGAGTAATCTGCTTGATTTCTTCTATTGACGGCTGCCCATATATATATTATATATTAATGATTTATATCAAACAATATTGATTATAAGGCGGATTCCCGACAATCAATTTCACACAAGGTGCTTATAATAGTATTTAAATTTATTTCTCATTAAAATATCGTGAAGATACAAACCCGAAGTCGTACTTCAGGTTCATTATAAATCATTATTGGTTCATTATTGTGTTTTGAAGAAGTGCCACCCATTGTTGCTCTGTTTTTAACTGAAGGGTTGTTATTTTCGTATCTTGAAATAGAATTTTAGCCAATCATCTCAAAAACTATATATGGTAAATTCAACTTTCATTCATTAATTCTTCATCATATATTGCTATTCCGATAAAGACGCGTAAAAAATGTAAAAAATGTCCAGTCTTTTTCATAAATAATGTATTAAGACGCGTAAATATGAATATCTAAGCATCTCTCGGTTTATAACTAAGCTAAAAATATAATACAGCTAGATAATACAGTTAACTTATTATCATTAATTCAATTTTTCTATTGCATCTATTGTTGCTGCTGTTGTTGAAACGGCAGTGGATGAGGAATTATTTGAGGGTGCGTTGGTTGCTTTACTTTTTTTCTTGCCTCCTCCTTTCTTAGTAGAGGCAGCACCGGATGTTGTTACTCCGCCGCCAAACTTTATACGAAATTCTTCTGCCTTTTTATCTTCAATTCGTTTGAACAAATATTCTGGCTTCCCAATTTGATGCTCCGCATAAATATCCATAGTCCATTTATCTGGAATGTTTCTCGGCGGTGCATTCAGTTGCCTCAAGATAGAAACACTAGTCGAGGGCATATAGGGAGAAAAAATAGCGGAAAGCAAGTAGATTAAATTTAACGCGACACCAATCACAGTACCACATTTCTCAGGATTATTCGCAAAAAGCGCGTTATCCAGTTTAGATTCTTGCAAATAATGGTTCCCAATTCGTGATATTTCCATGGCAATATCGAGCCCTGCACGAAGTTTTACATTCTCAAGGGTTTGGATGTATAATGCGAGTTGGGTGTTTACCGCCTCGATTAACGTTTGTTCGTGAATATCGTGTGTAGAGTATGTTGGCACTTTGCTGTTGTATTTTGCTACGGTGAATTTTATTATGCGATTTACAAAGTTTCCCAGATTAGCGAGTAATTCATTGTTATTTTTCGCAATGAATTCTTTCCATGTGAACATGGAGTCGTTGGTCTCTGGACGACTGGAAATCAAGTAGTAACGCCAAACGGCTACAGGAATTTCGGTCTCTTTGGCATTATTGCCAAATACGCCGATATTACGTGATTTCGAAAATTTGTCATTTTCATAATTTAAATATTCTTTCAAAAGATAGTCTAATGTTAATTAATGCTCATTAAAAAATAAAACTAGAAGAAAAACAAATAAATACCAGTTGTATTGATGTGATGAAGTAACGTCCACTTTTCATTTGTTCCAATTAATGAACTTGGAAAGATGACAGTATGAAAAGGAACATTATCTTTTCCCATAAATTGATATAACTTCACGTCTTCTTGATTTTTCCACCATGCTTCCCAATTTTCTGTATAGTTTGCTGTTATTGAGAGATATCTAAAAGCAATTATTGCAATTTATTATATAGGTTATATGAAAAATATATACATTTTCTTTTTCATGTACGCGAAATCTACATACCCGATAGGAGCATCAAACCAAACATAGAAAACTTTATCTTTCATTTCTTCCAATGGGACAGGGGTGCCCCACTTCAAATCACGTGTAATACAACGCGGCTTCAACCCTTCTTTCAACCAAGACTGTGTAATACTGATACCATTCGCCGTCCATTTTCCTTCCACGCTGGTTTTTTGTACCCATGTTTCAGTAACTCCTTGTAGTTTTGATAAATCTAAAAACATGTGTTTGGATTCTTTGGTGATTGGTGAACTACCATCTAATTTGCATCGCGGGTTCACTAATTCAATTGCATTCAATAGTTGTCCGCAAGAATCACATTGATCCCCACGTGCATCCTATTTTGTGATATAATAATTTTTGACATAAGATGGATTTTTGAATTCCTATTGTTAATTACATACTGGATAACCGCATTTCGGACAAGTTCCTTCAACAAAACGATCCGCAAGAAACCTATTTGACATCGTAAAAGAATATATTATGTTAGAATGACGAAAGCGAATAGTTGGTTGGTACCCAATTCAATGACACACCGTTCATGTTGTTCACAATATAATTGAATCATAGTATCCTCTACAAGATAACCATTTTCATTAAGCCTTAAAAAGATATCTTGAGCAATCCTAATAAAGTAAATCCCAATAAATAAAAGAGATTTTTTTACAATAGTTCAACTGCTGTTTGGACTTACCGAGTTTGTTGGTTAGTAGTAGTTCTACCAAAATAATCGAATCCAATACCAAACCATTCATATACTTCAGTATGATGCGCGTAATACTTGTCACAGAGCTCTTGACAGGATATTCCCTCTTCGATTGCTTTTGTCTCTGTAGCGGTCCCATATTCATCTGTGCCACATATATAAAGCGTATTGTATCGACGAGCGCGAGAGTATCTAGTATATTATATAGCATTCGGAAATATGACATACGCGTGCCTGGAGATTTACAATATATCAGGGGAACAAAAAAAGCTCGAAAGAACGTCAATTACCTCGCAAAAACATCAGCACTCAACACACTTCCGATAATATTTCCTAAATGCGGGATATTATTTACATAAGGAAGTGCACTGGTAATGAGAATGTTTCTCTCCCCTTTAATAGGTAGACTGAAATATGGAAATAAGGTAGAATCAAAATTCAGAACAACTTTTAATTTGAAAAATTTATTCTTTTTAATTACATTTTTTCGTCTCCTCTAGGTTCAAGGACTACGCTTTGGTTAACTTTACGTGTAGCAGCCAATTCTTGTTCAGTAGGATTAGTTGCTGCCATGTTGTTTTGAACGGCGATCGGTGATCTGTTTTAAGATCATACTATGACCAAAAAAATTTGAAATAAAAATCTAGATTTAGTGGCTTACGTTTTCGATTATAATAGCTTAGCACGCACTTAAAAAAAATTTCCTTTGAAAGAATGAGTCATTGCCGCGAACAGGCTCATGAACATGGCTCTGGTGATGACCATCACCACCATGACCACGATCATGACCATGAAGGTCCCGATCGTGGAGCTGAGGAAACTTTATTTTCTCGAATAGATCGAGAAAATGTGCGTTGTTTGAACGAAAGTGTACTTGGTTCAGGAAAACTTGTAATTAAACCTTGGCATGAAAGAGAAGACACGACAAAAGTACGTGTGAAAAACTAACGTTTTTATTTATTTATTAATTATTAGTATAATGTATGATTCTTTTTTCACAAAAAATTAAGAAAAAACTCTGTAAAAAGCATAAATTATTTCTTTTTATTTTTATGTCGTAGTCTTTTTGTTAATTTTTTTAATTCTATAGTATGTAGAAAGTGACGTCGATGAACAATTGATTTTCGTTATCCCGTAATTCGATTATTTCTTTGTTCTATTATTAATTTTCAATTTTTTTTCAATTCATTATGGAAATTGTTCGTTTGAAAATTTAAGTAACGCAAATTACAAATATATTTTTAATTATGAAAACCCAAATTTTTTAAATTTGATCTAGATTCACCGGTAACGTGAAATTAAAGTCAATCTCGATTAAAGCTGGTCCTGGTGATAATTGTCCATCAAAATTAAAAGTGTATGTGTTATGTTTAATCACATATTTAGTTATTATTGTTAGAATAAAAAATTAAGTTGATATACAAATTCATTCCGATTATTCGCTTTTCATGTTTCTATCATTCTAGTTATATTAATCGAGACGACGTGGATTTCGACGCGGTAGAAACCTACGAACCAACACAAGAATGGGAACTAGTGCAGACTAGTGAAATAATCGAGTATCCTACAAGGCAAGTATGTTTTGTCGTTGCGTTCTTGGTTTTTCTTCATGATCTAGCTAATAAAAACAATGTTTAATAATTAATTGAATAGAATTTCGAAAATGTCTAATGTGCGAAATTTGAATTTATACTTTTCCGATAATTTCGGAGGAGAGATTACACGAATTTATTATATTGGGCTTAAAGGAGAATGGACAGAGGTATTAGCCATCTTCATCATCATCATCATCATCATCATCATTATAATAAATAATTTATATTATTAATTAATAATATCCATTTTTAGATCAAAAAAGACCCAATAATAACTTTATACGAAGCAGCTGCCAATCCAGCAGATCATAAAATTCACGGTGAAGAGCGATTGCATCACGATATTGATTGAATCGATTTGGATTATTTATTTATTTATTTTCAAGAAAAAAACCGTTAATTGATATCTTTTATGCTGTCTTTTGTCCGATCATATCTGCATGTATTACTCAATAAGAATCAAATCTTGGTTAAAGTTCAAACATATCGATATTCAAATGTCTTGGCAAATTTTTAATAATTAGAAATTAGCCAATCATTAGGGTGGCTATAATCATGTGATAAAAATAATAGAATTTAAAGATGTGATCGTGTTATGCACTCATCAAAGAGCCACCCCCTTTTCCCACCAAAAAAAATAACAAGTTTTTTTCCCTACAAAAAAAGAATAAAGGCAAGTGTTTCCTCTAAAAAAAAACTAAAGCTGCATATTTTTTAGAGACAGAGAAAAGGTGTCCTCACACTCATTATATAATATCCGTTGAACGATTGTTTGAGAACAACAATTTTACGAGGGTACGATCGGAAAAACAATAACTAGCCGTTTTTTCTTTTGAAAGAAAAAAGATTGTGTTTGTGTGTATCTTCAATAACCTAAATTTTAATATTTAATAAAAAGTTCAAATAATACAAAGAGGTTAATTGCCAGTTGTTTTGTCCGTCATTGCTGTGAAAACCTTAATAGCTATAAAATAACATTTAATAAATTAAAGGAATTGCAAAGTAACACAAAGTCAAAAAAAAAACGCACGATCAGTAGTATTGACCTATCTGTATTCGTGTATATATCTGTTAGCTCTCGTATCAAAGGGGGACAAATAATAAAAAGAAAAAGTAGGACCTAAACTCACAAGATGGAAAACAGCGAACTTAGCAACTACATAAACATAGGGGACATGGTGGAAGGCGATGAAGTGGAACTACAAGAGAATCAACACCAACAACAAGGAGCAGGAACAGGGGGAACGCAAACGTTACCAATATCTTTTATAAATCCAAATATGGCAATAGATAATGATGGAAATTCTATCGTTGCTCAAAATTCTCAAAATAGTGATAATAACAACAATAATAATAGCAATAATAACACTGGGAGTAATGTATTAGGTGGAGTTAATGTTGTTGATATGCAGCCAGTTAATAGCGGCGTTGAGAACAATTATGTAGGATTAAATTTTTTCGGAGATGTTGATGCTTTTTCTGACGCAAGCACATTGGCGACAAGTTTTCATCATCATCATCATCATAATATGGGACAAGTTGGAGATGATTGGGCAAATTCGACTTTTGATTCTTCCGGAGGACAGGTTTCAAAGGAACCGACAAAGTCCGTTTTGATCAATCCGGAGGTAGCAAATTCACAGTTTCTTATAGATCCTGCCTTGACCGCTGAAAATGGTGTTGCTCCCTTACAATCACAATTATTGATTTCAGGACCTAACAGTAATAACACAAGTAATTCATCACAACAGCAACTAGTGCAACACAATAGCCATAATATTGATAATGATACAAGTGGTAATTTGCAGCAAGCACAAGATTCCCAACAGCAGCAGCAACAACGACAGCAGCAGCAGCAACAGCAGCAGCAGCAACAACTAAATAAAGCAGGGCATCAATACGGAACACGATTTGCAAATAAACGTACCACATTCTTTTCTCCTCATACACAGCAACCGTTATACCAACATCAACTCAATGAAGAAATGGCAAGTCATTTGAAAGCAGATGTAACGAATTCAAAACGAAAATCTGCACAGAAAAAAGATGAGAAAGTTTATTGTATTTGTCGGAAGCCTGACGATCATCGTGTAATGATTCAATGCGATTCATGTAAAGAATGGTAAATATACATTCTTCTTAATACCTCAAAAAAAGTTTAACTTGATCCAAAAAAAAAAAATTGAACATCTTTTCCTTTACATAGGTTCCACATTGCCTGCGTGAACCTCTCCAAGGCCGAAGCCGAAGTAATCGAAAAGTATTTTTGTCCAACTTGTGATGAGATTCGAAGTGGCGGTGGTGTGGGTGTTGGTGGTCGTCAATCGAAAAGTGAGTTTTTTAAAAGACTTGATCTATTATATTTCTTATTGTTATTGTTATTTAGGTGGTCTTGTTTGTCTATTCCTCCCCTGGATCAATATTATCATTATTTATTTTTATCATCATTATTAATATTATTACCGAATCTATCATTAGTTCAATTACAATCAATATTAAAAATATTATCAATTATTATTATTTCTCTTCTTCTCTCTTTATTTCTCTTTTATCATCTTTTTTTAATGCGTGATTTTTGTATATGCTGCATTCTTGGTCCTCTCTTGGATAAAAATCAATTTATTTTTTCGGATCAAGGTATCACACAAAACAAAAAAAAATCAAATATCAAATACACAATGGAAAAAAATCTGGAATTTTTTGTTCTGTCCTCTCTTTTTATTCTCTTTTCTCTCAATATCTCAATATACAATATTATCTGGATGACGGATAGTCAACGAGAAATATTTTAACAAAAAAGTATTTTTATGCATATTTCGATAATGGTGGGGGTGATAATGATGATGACGATGATGAGAAAAAAAGAAAAGACAAAGAAAGAAAATCAAGTCATCATGTGTATTGATTTTAGAGTCGATGATCGAGCGATCGAAATATTTCGTTTTGAGAGAATTATATATAAAGTATATACACAGATATATATTCAAAGCTTATGATGCATTTATTCTTTGAGGAATACACAAAAACGATTCATACAGCAATAACGCAACACTTAATACGCAAACAGAGACAGTAATAAATCTCGATGAGTGGCTAAAAGTTGTTCTATCAACTCTCGCCCATTATTTCTCCCGATAATACGAAAAGACCGGGTTTTTCAGTAATAATATACACCGGCAAACTGTCCGAATATTAATCGTCTAGCATTTTTCTTCACGCATTCAAAAAAAGATGATGAAGCTCATTTAGTTTTAGCTTATTTATTCCTTTTCTTTACCCTTCGCTTCTTGAAACCCTTTTATTCAGTTTAATGATTAATAGAAAAATTACAGATAACTAATTGATATTTTTTATCTCGCACCATAATAGATCTAGAACTCCAAATTTCACCATATGAAAACTCCGATACAGCCGCCGAGGATGGTCAGATGCCATTAGTTGTAGTAGGGAAGAAAGCAAAAAGTATCGACCCGAAAGCATTGATTATGTACGACGAGAAGGAGAAAGTAGTGATGGTAGGTATTAGTCTTTAAATTAAAATAAGATTCGATCTACGATCAATTATTACGCACCATTTTCTTGGAGCCAATTATTTCATCAAACACTAATCTCTCATAATTTATTATATGCACAGAAATCAAAGAAAGCAATGAAACAGTGTATGTTTCCTGACTGTCATAACCCTGCACGAGAAATTGACGGATACTGTAGCGATGAATGTGCCGTCAAAGATGCCGATAATGTGCTTTTACGATTAGCTACTAGTGGTAATATTATAAATAACAATCGTGATCTTGATGCTGCTATTCCTAAGCTTCGTAAAGAAAATAAAAATAGTAACAATAATATTACTACTACTTCAAATACCAATAAGAACAATAGTAGTGGTGGACGTAGTAGTACTTATTATAGTATTAATGATAAGCTTCATAGAAAGAATAGTAGTAATAATAGTTATTTTGTTTGTCAATTGATATTAATGTTAACAGTGATAATAATAATAACAAATTTCGTTATTTTTTTCGTACCTGTACCGTTGACCCTTCTGTCATATTATTATCAGATTCTAAAGAAAAAAGTGCTACATCTGCGCCATCATCTTCAACAATGAGCGCGACGACAACCTCGTCATCCGCTCCGGCGGTCATCCATAATAGTTCAAGTCCGGAAAAGACGCGATTGATCTTAAAATCACCCACACCAATTAGACCTGCAGCCGCAAAACCATCACTATCATTAAAGATATCAGGTCAAGATACTACTGCTACTGCTGCTGCTGCTGTTGTTGGTGGTGGTGGTGGTGGTGGTGGTGGTGGTGGTGGTGGTGTCACATATTCTACTCATAGTACTCCTACTACTTCACCTACCACTCCCGGTACAAAAAGACCTTCCTGGAGTAGTCCTACAAAATCAGCCAAACTTTCACGAACCTCCTCCTCAAATGCTAATGATCGTATTAGAGCGACATCAGTCAAAAATTTTTCCGAGATATTTACGCAAATGTTCAATGATCTTTATGAGAAAGGTGAATTGCCGCGTGAAGAAAAACATGATGATGATACTAGTAAAGAACAAGAACCACCAGAAGTTCAAGCCGAAAAACTAGCAGTTCGAATCGAAAAAGCAATGTTTGATCAATTTGCTACAAAGGTTAAAGGAGTCCCTGCACAGTGTGAACAACCGTATAAATCAAAACTCCGTAGCCTTTTGACGAATCTCAAAGACAAGAAAAATGATTTATTACGAATGCGTATAATTAAAGGTGAAATACCACCAGAGAAGTTGGTTTTGATGTCATCGGAAGATTTGGCGAATCCGGAGTTGAAGTCGTTGGCGGAACAAGTTCGTCGCGAAAGTATTCACAAATCGGTGTTATTGGCGGCAGCTGATGAACCAAGAATTAAGAAAACCCATAAAGGGGATATTATGATTATCAGCAGATCTTCATCTCCAAGTATTGAACAACGTAACGAGGAGGATAACGTAGGAGCGACATCAACACGAGGCAAAGGGCATGATGTCACCAGAAATATAATTTCGCCAACTACCGCGTCTTCTATTTCGGGATCTTCAAATACAATAACCACCTCACCTACTTCCCTTGGTGCTGTTTCTTCTGCTTCTGCCTCGAAGTCGGATTCGAGTTTGGATGATTTACTTGCCAGAATCAGTAGCAATGCTGCTACACGAAGAACAAGTGTCGAATTATTGTCACGTCAAAATGAAAAACAAACCGATGATAGTAAAAGCTCTACTGACGCTTCGTCCTCAACGAATGTTGTAATAGATTTTGAGACTTTTAACGCACAATCGGCGGCGAATAAGAAAGATGGCTACGATGCCTGGGACCCTTCGTCAAATGACGATATTATAATGGGAGATAAGAATACTACTAATGAGGGTGACGGCGATAATGATGAGATGTTGATCGACAATTTTGCATTGACGAATAGTCCAACTGCATTATCCCCAAATTCAAAAAATGGAGCATCGACGCCAATGGATTTATCATCACCAATCGGATCAGATACACCCCCATATGTACCATCACCTACGTTATTACCAGCATCATTAACAAAACCCGCGATCACAAATTCTGATCGTTCCACCACATCCATCTCCACCAATGTCACCCAAGAAAAGAAATTATCCAAGGATCCGGTATGGAATGGAAAAATCATATATCAAGGGGTCGCTAAATTTTCTGCAAAAGCAACTCAAATAGCCGCACGGACGTTAGAGCCACGATTCTGGGAAGATCTTCTTGCACCACAAATTACTATTGAAGGACGTATTCGGATTGAGGAGGCTAGTAAATATTTGTCGCAACAAGGATGCTCGAACACTAAAGATGTCGCCATAATTCAAATTTCCTCATCAGATGAAGATGTTAATACTTCTAAGGAGAATAAAGATAATAATTTGATGGGTGGAGATAAAAATAATGATAACAGTAATGTTGTTAAAGATGAAAAACTACAGTTAGAACAGAAGAAAGAGAACAAAGAACAATTTGATATTCTCTTTGAATATTTTCACTCGCGAAAGCGTTACGGAGTCGTAGGACAACGATATGCTGCCGTGAAAGACATGTATCTTGTGCCGTTGACACCTCTAGATGAAATTCCGGAATTCGTTCAAATTCTAGAGTATGATGAAGTACCGGAAAAGAGAGACACCAATATTTTGTTGGGTGTAATTGTAATCATTAAAAGTCCTTCTTCTAAACGTAAACATCCAAATGCTAATAGTAGTAGTATTAATAATACTGCTGCTATTAATTCTACATCACATCCTTCTGCTAGTCCTTCGAGAAAAGAAAAATTGATGGATGTTTCAAATCCTATTAATAATAACATTAACAATAACAGTAATACTATTATTGCTGCTTCATCTAGTACTGCGTCAGAAACTTTATCATCATCTACTGCCTCTATTAATACTGTTAATAATAACAACAATAACATACCCATTGGAACAAATACTTCGAATAGTGCTGTTGCTGCTTCACCATCATCATCTAGTAATTTCCTGCAACCTTCAGCAGCAGCCGGAATACCAAAAGATTTATTACAATCATTATTTGCTCACGCGGGCATCCCTGCAAATAACATGGGAAATTCCGGTGTTCCATCTTCTCCACATACTGCACATCTTCACCAGCAACATATACCTCAACATCCTCAACATCAATACTATCAGTTACCACCTTCTGCTATTCCACCCCAATCTATTGCTCCTCATTCTCAATCTACTCCACCACAATCATCACAGCAACCGCAGCCAACGCAACCAATAATGTCTAATTTACCATCGAGTTATTCAACAAATTATCAGAATTTAACTCCTCCACCACAAAGTGGCCCTCCGCCACCATCCTCAGCATCATCGGCAACTTCTTCAACACCAGCGACGGCATCGGGTTTATATACTCCCGGTCAAGGAACACCGCCTCCTCCATTTCATAATCCATATAATTACTATCCTCCTGTTCATCCATCACAGCCACCTAATTCTAATGCACCACCACATCATGGATATATGCCGCCTCTAAACAATACTGGAGAATTACAACCTCCTCCATCACAGGTGCCAGGATACCCCACACAACAGCCTCCTCCATATACAATGCCACCACCTTCTCAACATGAAATTAGACCTCAATGGGATCAACCTCAGTCTGTGATACCGTCGCAGCAGCAACAACAACATTGGGAACACCAACCCCCAATATCCGATAATGCTGGTATTATTGGTGGTAATAGACAACCACTACCACCACAGCAATGGGAAATGGACAAAAATCGTACTTCATCACAATGGGGTGAAAATCGACGTGGTCATTCAAGTAAATCTCCACCTCAAAATGAACATCACCGATCATACAAACCATATAATAAATCATCTCCAAATCGACGTAATGCCGGTGGTAGTGGTTATCGCGGAAGACGTGGTGGTGGCGGTAATAATGGCAATACTACCGCTAATGATAATCCAAGAGCTGGATGGAAAGGAAATAATAATCGATCTAATAATAATGGCCAAGAATGGGATGGCACTAATAATAATGAAGAACGTTGGGATCGAAGAGAACAGCAACAATCAGGAATGCAGCAGCAGCAGCAGCAATCACAACATGATGTTAACACAGAACTTCAAAATACTAATAATCCAAGCGAACAAAGACTAAATCGAGGAGGTAGAAGACGATGGGATTAATCAGCAATATCCGTAGCATAGTGTTAATATGGTCAATTGGGGAGATTTATTATTAGTAAAACTTCACATATTGTTATTCGAAAAAAAAAACCATGTAGACATTATTTGATTTCTTTGTTTAATAATTAGTTTTATTCCGTTTTTTTTATGAAATTTAAAAATATTAAAAATATTAAAAATTTTTTTCATCGAGAATAATCTTTATTATGGTAAAAATAAAACTAAAGCTAAATCTTGAATCCATCATTGGCTTTTGTTGAATTTGATTGGTTGATTTAGGGGTGTACAATTTTAGGATTAGGTTATTAGCCAGATTCAAGACTACCGTGCAAATTTAATTTTATCGGGAGGAAGGTTACTATGTCCTGCTTGACGAGTTTTGTTTGTAACAGCGCACATGTTAAATGAAAATCTAAAAATTCAAACCATAACACACGTCTCACTTCAAGCAAGAAAATGGCTTAGAAACATCTGAAGTTGTGGTCATGGGGAAAAAATACTAATATTAATATATCAATGGAACCTAAAGATCCAAACATTCTTCACTCTATAGCGTAATGGGTTCTTGAAGAATATCTTTTAATATCAGATATAAAAAGAATTAATATTATATTATATTATATTTATTAATTGTAAATTCGAATATAATTTTCAAATATATTTGTAAATTTGAAATTTCACACGGCGATCAACCTATTACATATATTTTTATTAATGATGGTTTCATAATGTTATTCTTAAAATCATGAAACAGATTTTTTCCAAAAAATTTTGATCAAAATTGTGTTTTTTGAATTAATTTAATTAAAAGGAATTACTGCGCTTCTAGATGGACAATTCCAACAAAAAATATATCTGAAGACGATTGCAAGCAATGTTAGAAGTCTTAGTTCGGAAAATAATTAAATTATATAACAAAGTTGTACATATCTAAAGATTGAATGGCTAGCTAGATGGATGCTAGCTATATAGTTGATTTATTTATTTGGATCCAGTACTTGCTTCTGCCTGTAATTTCGCTTGATATTCCGTTTGTATTTTGATCACCTAATTTTTTGTTGGGATTGTTTTTTTATTTATTAAGAGCCCGAATTATATATAGATATAGTACATAAATTATGAATTATCGATTAGATTTAAGAAATTTTATTTAATTTCTTGATCTGTCTCTTCATTAGTCTCCGTTTTGAATTCAATCGATTACAGAAACTAGTTTTTTCTTGAGAGGAAAAATGATTGTAAAATAAATAAAAATAATTAAAACATACCTCTGTCTTTTTTAACTCTGATTTTTGAGTAAAATCTTGAAGTTGCGCTTCAACTCTTTTTCTAATCGAGTTCAAGAAGGCGCGTCATTGTGTAAAGAACACGGAACACGATCAAAATGAATAAAAGGAAAAATGAAAGCTATACAATACATTTCACTTCGAATATATTCTAATCGTTTCTCAACATTCGAAACAGCCTCCGTTTTTTCTTGTTTGACCAACACTGGGCCAATTAATTTGTATATATTTGCATCATCTTTGAGTAAATTGAATTCCTTAAAAAAAATTATAACAGTAAAGACGTGAATCAAATGTCAACTAATTTTTTAACGTAAAGAAACGAATATTTAATATAATGATAATGAATATTTAATTGCGGAAATGAATAAACAAAAATTACCTTTTGAACAATTTCATTCTCTTGTAGTTGCGAGTCCAGTCGTTGTCGTGCTTCTATTGCATTTGAGAGGTCTATCAAAAATGTACATTTTTATAGGTTTCGTGAATGTTTAGTAAATTGTGAAATTCAAAGACATTACAAAAGAAAAATTTTAATATCTTCATTACTTAAAACGCGGAATGACACGAAAGCAGTAGCTAATTTCTTTCTTTTCTTGCTGTACCTTTTTGAATTTTTTGAAACTCCCGAGTCGCCACTTCCAGTCTTGCTTCAAGAGACATTGCAAAACAATCGATAACTCCAAGGTTTAGAGACTGGGAATTTAGTAGATAAATTTCTAACCAACCAATTATAATGTACCACGAACAGGTGATCCAAAGGTAAAAACGCAAGCGTAGAATAATTTTTAAATCTCAGACATAATGTCGAATTATAGTTTTTCTTCCGCTGTAACTACCCTTCAAGAACTGCGAAAAACAGGAGAACGAAAATCTGATTTGATAGTTTCGCTTGGTGAAACAATTATAGAAAGCGGTCGTGCAAAGAAGTTGGGAGATGAAGGCAATAAATACTTTAAATCGTGAAATTATTATGATTTCAAGCTAATAAAAATTATTTATCGTTTATCATAGTCTGGTCTGTATACGAACAGGTTTTCATCGCGGCTCTCGATCTTAAGAAGGATAAATTGGCAAAAGTTTGGATTTTTTACTTGATTAAAACCTTATACATTTCAACAATTTGTCTGACAATTTTGCCTGATCAACTCAAAAGATATGTCTCGATAACCTAGAAAAACGCTTTGCAAATTCACCACGCGTAAAAATCTTGGAAGGGATGAAATTGGAAGCGGATGGTAAATTGGATGATGCGCTGACCATTTATAGAAATATTCTGGAGACAGATGAATCCAATGTGGCATGTATTAATTGTATGGTTCATTCGCTATGGGGAATCGGAAAAAACAACTTACTTATAAACGAATGGTTCTTTATCAGGCAGCTGGAAAACGAATAGTTGCCGCCTTAAAAGCAAAAGGACAAATAGCAGAGGCCATTGAAAATTTAACAAAATACCTTGATGTGTATTGCAATGATACAGAAGCATGGTTAGAATTGTCCGCCTTATATTTAGACCAGCATTTGTGGGTTTTAGCTTCCATCAAATATCTTTCTTTTCATTTGATCTTAACTCTAGTTAGTTTGAAATATGATGAAAGAGAAATCCATCTTTCCTTTTCACTTTTTGTTATTGCTATTTATTATTATGTGTCTTCCTCTTTTTTGCTTCCTAATTACCAATAATTTTTTGCTCTTTTTCCTTTTGATTATTTCATAGATATCTACAAGCGAGATTTTGTCTCGAAGAAGTAATCCTACTACAACCGCAAAATCACCTTTCTCATCTTAAGTACGCAGAGATTTTGTACACGAGCGATAATATCCAACTAGCACTTCGTGAATATTGCCGTGTGGTGGAATTATGTGATGATTATTTGCGTGCATTGTATGGAATAAAATTGGTAAGTAATTAAGTGAGAAGATTATTATTTCCATTTCAATTAAAAATCATATATAAATTAAATAATAAAATTTATAGTGCACTGAACGACTCCTAAGCTTGGAAAATACATCCAGCTCTTCCTCTTCTCATCAACCATCAAAGTCGCAAGCGCCAACAAATTCATATGACGCGAAAATTCTTTCCGAATTGAAGCTCTTGGCAACTGAGCGAATTCTAAACACTTATAGCAGAAAATCTCGTGACAATGCTACTGACAAAAGTAATGAATTTAAAAAATATATAATTGAATGGTTACAAGCTCCATAGCAACACAAAAACCAAATCAAAAAAAAAACATTAGAATTTTCTTTCTTGAATAATAATTTTAATAAGAAAATCAAAGAATTGTAATCCAAGAGTTTATTATATAATTCATATCTCTTGACTAAACTGCAATGATATTTCTCAAATACGAATAAAATAATTGTGTTCAATCAAACATCATATCTATATAACAAGCAATGTCCATGACTCTGAAAGAAGGGTTATAGCGAGGAGATAAACAATAACAAGTTGTTTATATGTAATTTCACGTACCTCTTCTCGGCGGTGGAACGTACAACGTCTGATCATTCTTTTGGATTTGAGTATGAATTATTCGACGTGTATTCGGCGAATTTCCACTGTTGGATCTGCCAGTCATTACCACATTATTAGAATACTTTGCTCTATTATTGGTCGGAACCCCAACTACTCGAAAATTATTTGGAGATGATCTTATTGTAGTTGTTATATTGGTGTTCTGAGCACCTGTATTTGTTGGATTATTGATTCTCGGCTTTTTATTAACATTGTTCACCGATGCCGGTTGTACCGCTGATGCCGCCCGTTTTTGTGAAGTAGAAGTAGATTGTGATGGCAACGACGATGATGCAGTTTTGATGCTTTTTGTTTCTTTTGATTTTGGTAAAGATTGATTTTGAGCAGAAGATGCTGACATCTTTTGCCAAGAAAGTGTGATTTTTGGATAGGTTCGGAATTTTGATGGTTTTAAAAGCTCCTATTTTTCGATGCATGCATGCATGAATATATATAAATAAACTAATCGTCTATTACAGATCATCTTGATTGGTATGTGATTCATTACCTTAACCATCGAGAAAATGTTTTCTGTCATAGCTTGACCATTTTTGCATTTTTTAATTCTCTGAAGGAGAGAATCATCTTGGATTAGCAATCAGTATAATAGTTAAAGGCATGGAAAAATAGAAAACTCACTTCAAGGGTTTCCGGATCTTTAGGTGAACGTTTTTCTAAATCGATTAATCCTAATTTGATACTGCTAAGCGTTTTTTGAGTTTCCATATACACATGTCGAAGCCTGAAAATGCAAAGAAATATTGAATACTGGATTTCGGTTCTTGGTAAACATTCGCGTGTGTTTTATAAAAAAAATTAACCTTGAAGATACTTCATCGTTATCGGTTAAACCTGAAACCTAAAGGAACGTGAAAAATAAATATCGATTAGAAGGTTTCTCTGATGTTCCGTAAAATAGAACTCGAACTTGAAAAATGAAAAAAAACCTTTGCATCAAAATTATATAATGCATAAATTATATATTCTACTCGAGATAAATCTAAAGCTGGTGGCTTTGCGCTTGCGTCTGTTGTCGCTTGAGGAACTTCATTCTATTAATAAAAAAATATTAATGATTTCATCATTTTTAAGAAATTCTAGTATATTTCCAGTAATTATACATACGCAGAGCAATTGCTTAACCAACGGAACAACATCCTTTAATTTTGCTTCATCTGGCTTTGCCGCTGCACATTCAGCAAGAAAGCGTAATATCGTTCTTTGCTGTTTTTCATTAAACTTTGAGAATATATCAACAGGAAGAACATTTTCAGATAAAAAAATGAGGAATGATGTGCTGGATACTCCTTTCTGCTTATTTTTAGCAATAAGATGAATATTAAATCAGTGTATATAAAAAATTATACTACAAATAAGAGAGTAAATGGAAAATATTTTACGAGAAGTATTTGCGATGCCGCTTTCCCACACGAGAACAATTTTTGCACTTTTTTTTCGTCCGAGAGCTTTTTGAGAATTGAATAACAAGATTTCAATAAGTCGATTGTTAGTGAAATCAAATAAAGGAGAAATTAAGAAATATTACATCAAATTTTCCATCTTCCGTGACATAAATAAACAATTCTTGCAACAAGTTTTCGTTGTTCTTTTGATTGTTTTCAAACATTGGTAATGTTATGAGCATTTTAAAGAAAATCTCAAATTCAGGTCCTTCTGCAGGCCGTAAAGCCTGTCAAAAAATATTAGAATCAATAAAAAAAATTCCCCACAGCATAGTCATTTACAATCAGAAATTATGGTGAACCTTTTTTAATTCATCAGCAAAAATTTGCTCCAGTTCTTTGTCTTGCTCAAATAATTCGCCTTTGAATTGATTCAATTCATGAGCCAGAAATTTGATGGTTCGATTGCGTGCTTCTATTGATCCGTTCATCGTTTGTGCGAATATGACCCTAATAGCTCGTTGCGGATCACTTCTAATGACCGTCTCTAAGGCTTTCTTTACTGCGGCAATCTCTTGTGCACTTTCTAATGTAGTATGATAATTAGTCAATGAGGGATAAGTATATTTTTGGAAAAAAAAAGGATTAAACAAAAGTGCTAATGACCATTTTGAAGAAGTTGTAATAACGCATCAGCAATTCTTTCCGAGTAATTTTTAAGTTGTTTCACAACATTCGGCATCGCTTTAATCACTTCGAGACGCACCTAGATATTGCGTAAAAAGAAAATCAGATTTCGATAAATTCGAAAAGTAGATTGCTACATGGTCGAATAATTACGTTTAAATCAGTATCTTCACACAAATCAAATAAAGCATCTATTGCAGTTTCATAATACTCTGGAAAATGCTTAAAAAAGGTTGGAATTAATCGTGCGGACAAGCGTTTAGAGCTTGTGGGCCCATGAGCACCGTCAATTAAAATTTGGTAAGACTCCTTTTTCTAAGAGAGAGATAAGCGAGAGAATGGCACCAAGCCAATGAGCTTGCTTAGTGTACTTTAAGTAAACGCGACGCGCTAGAAAACCAAGGAAGAAAAACTAACTTCAGAAGCTTTCTCTCCAGCTTCCTGAATCTCGGAGTAGGCCTTGTAAATCTGTTCGACTGTAACTTGTGGCATAGCTGTCAAAGTAAAAAAAGAAGTGTGATCGATCGAGGTGTGTTTATACAGTTCAACTGACCAATGATTTTCCACACTTTAATTCTGACCAGCATTATATTAGGGATGCGATGTCTCTGTTAATGCCGGAGAACATGAAGAATTGGTCCGTATGCCTGCATATCAATTTTTCCAAATCAAAATTGTCACGTTTTGTCGCGTGGCGCAGAGTTTTATGGTTTGCGTTGTATAATAATAATACACACTAAAAGATTGCAACATTACACAGAAACACAATAGTAGATACTCTGTCAACGTGCTTGTCGTACACGCAACAACAACAAAACTTCAAGCACTACTTTTATACTGCTCCAAAGAATCCTAAAACGTAAACTTCTTGATATTCTCTCGACTCAACTAGTTCACGACTACCGCTATATAACGCTACTGAACTAATAGACAGAACGAGCAAAAAACAAGTGATTGATAGTTTGTGTGTTTATCCTGTTCCTCAACAAAACTATCAATTGCACTTGATGGCTAACGAACATCCACAAGCAGCAAGTTTAAACTATAATCCGCCTGGTTTTCAACCTGTCCTTTCTGCAATTGAATACGCACACGCTCAAACCTTGAACGATGTGCGTCAATCTCAGTCTGCTCAACAACTTGATGTCGTAACTACAGGACAATATTTTCAGGCATCAGGAAAAGAGTGGGTTGAGTCTTCACAGAAAAGTCAGCCTGGTACTAATGGTGTTGGTGGAATAGCGCCTAGTGGTGCAATACTAGGTAGTGGGGGAGGTGGCACTAACGCAGGTATCAGCAACGACACGCATGCTAATTTATCAGTGCATAATAGGAATATTTCTGATATTGGGTCTGCAACAACGGGAATGGGCATGATTGGATACAAGAACTCTTCAAATATTGGACAATATTCTTCAATTAAATATCCACCTGGATTTACAGGTGTTAGTAACAATGGATTAGTAATGGGAAGTGGGGCAAATGGGACAGATTACCATTACGGTCATGCCTCGTTCAGCAATGGCTCCAACAACATTCAGAATGGTAATAGTAATAATAATAATAATAATAATAATAATGCAGTACCAATGGGAGGGGCTGGAGGATATGCACGCAGTAATAGTATATCAGTGATACCTCAAAATTCACATAATGAGGATGTTGCATTATACGGGAATGTTTCTTTTGCAAATCCTTTGATTACAACTTCACAACCTCCGCGTAATATTAAGAATCCAGCAGCATCAAGTTTTGGGATCGGAGGAGGTAAATTTATTTTTTAATGGATTCGGGTTCATTATAATAATATTTATTTTTTTTAATGGTTACTTTTCGCAGACTACAAATCTTTTGATCTACAAAATCAACTCCAAACATCTTTTAATACTTTGCCGGAAGAGAATCATGAAACAGAATGGGGCAAAAAAATTTTACTCACTCCTAGTATGGAAGATTCTCCAAAGGTATGTATTTTATTAAGAATATTAATTATATATTATTATTAATGAGCATAAATTCTTCAATTTCATTAATAATAAAATCATTGAATTTATTCAAAAAAGGAATCAATTGTTTATAAGCCATTGAAACCATTGCGATCAGCTACGCTTCCAACTCAGACCGAAATTAATAACTTAACCAATGGTATATACGGAAACGCAACAGTGGTTTCACCGACTTCTCCCTGGGGTCCTGCATCCTCTGCGTACGTTACTACCCCATCAATTAACACCAGTTTGGGCGGACTAAATAATTCTGGGAGTTATTTTCCACCGCAGATGCAACAAACTATTCCCAGTGGAAATGACCAATACGTTAATTATAATGTTGGTTTATATGGCACTAATGTCAGAAGGCCAGCATCGAACAATAATATCCAGGGAAATGGCATTCATGAGGAAAATAATCATGTAAAGTTTGATCATACCTCACTAGGAGGAGGAGTACTTTTAGAATATTATAATCATAATAATTCAGCACTAACAACATCTCCAAATGGATATTTTCCAACTTCACAACAGGTTCATTTTCAATATCGAGCTCTTGGAAATGCGCTACATCAAGCTCAACAGCAACAACAGCAGCAACAAGAGCAGCAACAGTTGCAACAATATCATCACCAACAACAACAGCAGCAGCAGCAGCAGCAGCAGCAGCAGCAGCAACAACAGCAACAGCAACAGCAGGCAGCGCAAAAAGCAGCTCAATATCAGCAACAGCAACAGCAGCAAGCGCAACAACAATTACAATTGCAACATTATCAGCAACAAGTACAAAATCAGCAACTTAAGCAATTACATCAACAAGCTCAGTTGTTACAACAAAATCAACAACAACAGCAGCAGCAGCAGCAGCAGCAGCAACAAGAGCAGGAGCAACAGCAACAACAGCAAGCTGCTAATGATCCCTCTTCTACATTTCGACTTCCTTCATGGAGTACATCTGTTGCTTCTGCTAGTTCATTACGCCGTAGATTAGACGGAAATGGAAGTAACGGAGGGGATAACGTTGATGATGATGGTGTAAAAGGAAGTATGGCGTTATATGACAAATCCGATGTTGAGGACATTATATTGACTTCACGTGATTTAGGAAAATATGTCGCTGGTAATGAAACAAAAAACTTTGCTAGAAATGAATTAAAATTAGACATTCGCGGTCTTCAAGGACCTACATTAGTTGCGCCTCCACCTGGATTAGAGAGTTATCGAAGTCCAACTTCACCCAGAACCCTTGTTACTTCTCCTGTAATAAATGCCGAGCATATCGAACATTATTTTAGTCCTACATTGGCAGCTCTTACCTCACCAACATTAACTAGTGTAGCTGTTGCTAATCAGAACATTTTACTTGGTGGTGATTTATCATCTAAAGTTCAGAATAATCAATCACTTGGACTCGTGGATGTTACCGACATATCAAATGGTTTAAATAATATGAGTTTGATGAATTCCAATGGAGGTGTCTCAGCTTCAGATATTGGTCAAGTTGCGTCAAATGAACTGGCAGTAATGCATGTTACTGGTCCTCCTTCGAATAATAAGCAACAGACAAAGATGTCATGGGCTGCGATTGCCAAAACAGCGCCAAAACCGCCTCCAGTAAATACTTCGCCTGAAGTTTTAGGAGTTGTCCCAGGAGCTTATAGTGCAGCCATTTCACCTTCAACCGCTGTATCGCCAAATTCCTCTTTCGCGTCTAGACCAATGTCTGCACCTACAGGTGCCTGGGCTGGTAAAGCAAAAATTGCTGGCGTTAATCCTGGCAATGGGATGAATAATCTATTCCCCCCGCAACCGAACGCAGGTTTAGCGCCTGGTTCAATGACAATCTCCACAGCATCGGCTTCGAAAAAAGATATTATAGCTTGGGTTGCTGCGAAAGGTTATAATCCAAAATCGTTTAACTGCAAGCCACCACTTGTAAGATTATATATATATATATATATGATTTTTTTTAATTGAATTCATATTATATGTTGAAAACTAATAAAATTTTTTATTTAAGGCACGTTATTTTGTTATTAAATCTTATACTGAAGATGATGTTCATAAATCCTTAAAGGTTAGTTAAAAACAATATCATTGCTAAGTAGATTTTCAGGAATTATTATTTCGGTTCAACCACTTATTTCTCTTTGTCTAATTAGTATGATATCTGGGCTAGCACTGAAATTGGTAATCGACGCTTGGATAAAGCATTTCGTGAAAATGCTGATAAAGGCCCTATATATTTGTTCTTTAGCGTCAATGCGAGGTATATCACGCGATTTTGAATAATCAAATTTGAAATGAAGAAATCATATTAAAAACGTAGCTCTTTTTTTTTAATAGTGGTCATTTTTGCGGTATGGCACAAATGCTTACACCAGTGGATTACACGACGAGCAGCAGCGTGTGGGCACAAGATAAATGGAAAGGTGTTTTCAAAGTTAAATGGATATTCGTCAAAGATATTCCTAATGCTCAATTAAGACATATCAGAGTTGTGTATGTATTATTCCTTGTGTTTTACTTATATTCTTGAAATAGTTATTGATACAATATATTATAATTCTATTTCTCTTTTTGGACCAAACTAAAACACAGAAATAATGAGAATAAACCAGTCACAAATAGTCGCGATACTCAGGAACTCTATACAGAACCTGGACGTGAAATGTTAAAGATATTCTTTGAATATCGTAGTAAAACGTCCATCCTGGACGATTTTGAATTTTACGACAAGCGTCAAGTTGAGATGCGTAAAGATGGGATCGCCCCTTTGGTAGGACCAACCAGCCCAGGTCCGATTACCACCAATCCATATGCAAACTTGACACCGATGACGGGAACAAGTCCAAACACGAACATTAATAATAATAACAATAACAACAGCAACAATAATAGTAATACTAATAATAATAATCTGTTAGTGGGCAGTGGAAACAGTAGTGGGAATGTTAGTGCGACTGCTAGTCAGAATGGAGAGTCGGATAATTAGGACTTTTATAAGAAACGTTATTTAGAACGAGACAAAATTTCTAAAGAAGGATGTTCCTTTTTTAATTTCTTTAGAGGACTATTTTGCAAGCATTTTTCACTTATCAATGAACAATTATTCTTTATCTGTTTTTTGCTGACTTAAAATTTCAAATTTTATTATTATATATAGCTTATTTTTTATTTTATTTCATTTTGACACATAGTTTCAGCATCAAACAAAAAGACATTTATTTTTAGTTAGCATTTTTTTTAAAAAAAAGATTACAATTACTTGCACTGTCATAAAATATGAAGCCAAAATTCTAGGGAGATTGATTTATTTTTTTTATTAAATAGTTTACCCATTTTACCCTGATGAATAATTATTATCTTATGATTGCATTAATTAATTAGTAAATTTTTTATATTTTTCTGCTTCTTTATTATATTTTAGTATTATATTCCAAGTCTTAGTATTCGACATCCCTTTTTTTTTAAATTCTCTGATTCCGATTGAATAGTTAGATAGCTAATTGGATGTTTTGTTATCCATCACAATATTAATGATAGTATCTATCCAAACTAATAATCCAAGCATTCTTTGTCCAGAAAATGTTGAATATTATATAGTTCTCTCAAAAACGTTATAATTAGTTATCAACAACAAAGATTAGAATGTGAAAATATTAGAACAAATTTTATTTAAATTGGCAAAACTGTAAATTTTGATTAATGTACACATTTTCCCGTAAACGTTGTTGATGTCTAATATATTCTTGAGTTTAATGAAGAATAAAGAGATATTAAGTTTATCAATCAAGTTCGTTCAAGGAATTTGGAATTATAATAATATTTTCATGTTTTATACAAATAATCTTATGTATAACTAGACAGCAGAGCTTAAATAACAAACCTAATTTGAACAAGTAACCTTATCGTTGTCTTCAGTAGTTTGCAGCTCTTCAACAGACGGGCCATTGCGTCTCTTTGCGGCTTCTAATGAGTCGTTACTTACAACCTGAAAGAAATTTTTATCTACAATATACCGAATGCTTTGCAAAAGGATGTTTCGTTCTTTGCGAATCTCTTTTTCGAGAAGCTTTTCGTATTAAATATATTAAGGTAAGAATTTCACAGTGAATTATTGAAAAAAAAACCCCTTGAAATAAAAGTAGTTTTTACCATTCGCAATAGATTTCCAGATCGTCGTGATTTTACTTCGTCTTTAGATTGCGACTAATAAAAATACATTAGTTAACTTGAAAAACTAAAGAGAAAAAAAATTATATATTAAAAAATTATTTACTCCTTTCCTGAACTCATCGTGTCTATATCGGCATTTGTTTCCGTTTTTACAATATCCATTTCTATAGTATTTACAAGTAGTTTTTTCAACATGTGCAAACCTGTTATTATGCCTGTTGAGCGGCTGAACACTGTCATCATTATCATCATTCTTATTAATCCTATTAAGAGTCGAAGCATTGTCATTATCCTCATTCTTATTATGACTACTGAGAGTCGAAACATCGTCGTTATCAACACTCTCCGACTTGATCGAGATACACGCTTCATTCAAATTTGTTCCTTGTCCAACCGGAGCAGCAGATTCAGCAGCGATCAGAATGTCAATACCTGGTTTGGTGTCATCAAAGTTCTCAGGGCGAAGACTCCGATTCTGATTAAGTCTAGGTCTCTTTTGCCTATTGTCAGTTCTCCATTCCAAATTTCCACGTCGCTTGTCCCTCAGCCTTGCATTTGTTCCGGGGATTAATTCTCCTCTTGCGGCTCTTTCTTCTTCTTCTTGTTTCTAACGGTCAAAATTTGTTTGATTATACTATTATGACAGATAGATCGAACAAGATATAAACTGAATACTTTTTTTGCAATGTTGGCATCAGTGGGATACCGTTTTTTCCTTTCCTCTATCCATTTTGCAATTTCTTCGGGGGTTTCAAGTTTCACTTTGATTCTCGGTTGCGTATCCCTGAGAAAAATAACATCAAGCATTACTGCATATGCATATATGCGAATCTATACGTATGATAACTACCTTTCAAAATGAGGTTTACTTCGTCTTGGTATGCGCCTGTCTTTAAAATTAAACCGTGAGGTGTTATTTGGAGCGTTTGTCCTCTGCACACCAGGCTGCCAGCGGTTAAATTGCAGTGAATCGTTAGAATTTTCTTGGTTTATTTGAGGTTCTGTGGAAATTAAGTTTATTTTATTTTCTCCACTTTGAGCATTATCTGTTGGTACAATTTCAGGTGCAAATCCATTATTATAAGCTTGTCGACCGCCTCTATAGTTGAGTGAACTATTGAAAAACCCTCTTCTCGTCCCTCTATTATCACCCCTACTGCCTCCTCCCCCACGCCCTCCTCTCCCACGCCCCCCTTCCCCTCGTCCTCGTCCCCTGTTAATATAGGAATTCACATGGTTATTTCCACGACCACGGAAATTATTAGTATTAGTATTATTAACGAGTTGATTGGAGAAGGTATTGTTTGCTTGTGCTAGCGAAGGAGAAGGTGCTGGTGGAGGGGCGTATCCTTTCGGAAGAACTGTGTTCGAATTTACATTATTGGTCATTACTTAGAATAAATGCAGAGCACTGCACTCGATTTTACTAGTTCGTGGATCGAGTTCAATCCGTAAAATAAAGTTATACATAGATCTATACTATATATATACTGTATGCAGAATGTCACATTACCTTAGAAGTTTGACGGTTATCCGTGCGTAATCTTCAAATAATGATAAAAGTCACTCGTTCTTTTTTGAGCATACTCAATAAGCATCTTACTCTGGCTTTTTTTTATTATAAGAACCTCTACGATGGAAAAGTTTACCTCAAAACTAATGGTCTTTAACAAGAGCCTAAGCCAAGCTCGTCAGGTTTGTACAGCTCATTTTTGAATTCTCGGAGAAATGTGAAAGAAAGTACAAGCGTTGAAGCTTTTTAGTTAAAAAACATAGTACGCAGCCGAAAAATTTGGAACAGCCGAGGAAGTAACAGAGCTTCCGCAAGAATATTTAGAGCTTGAAAAGGTAAAATCTCAACTTATGGACGTTTAGTTTTCTTCCGTCACACCGTATTAATTATCTAATAAGGAATTTTACGCGTGTGTATAATAAAGGTCAGGAAGCCAACGGGATTCATTAATTTTATAATCATCAATTTTACTAAATCTAACTTTTCATTAATAGCGAGTAGATGCACTTCGCACTGTTCATGCCAACTTACTTCGAGTTACTCGAATCCACACAAATTCCTCCTATGATTATCCTGGGCAACTTCAGGAATCAGTCGGTGAACTAACACGAAGCGTTCAAGATCAATTGAAGGTCTTAACGCAAGCTCCTGCAGAACGTGCAGCAGAAGCAGAATCTCATCAAGCAGAGTCCACTACTCCCACCCTCCCAAAAACTTTACCTCATGCCCTATCACGTGCTTCAGCTCAAGGAGCTGTATTATTGGGCACAGAAGATCCATTTGGTGCCGCGTTACTTAAATATGCGGCTGTACAGGAAAAAATTGGCGAGCATCGTATAAGAATGGACAAGGAGATAACTCAAAAATTTGTTCAACGATTCAGCACTACATTGAATACTGAAATTCAGTTTGCAATGAAAGCTAGAAGAAATGTTCAGTCTACGCGTTTGGCTTTGGATGCTGCCAAAGCGAGATATAAATCAACAAATGCAGAAAAATCGGAAGCTGCGAGATTAGAAATTGAGCAGGCTGAAGATCAATTTGTGGCGGCAGTTGAGGATGCCACGACGCTAATGAAATCTATATTGGAAAAGGTGCAAAATTTTAATTTAAGCTCTCGAGAGAAAACATATTTATCTGTATTGTTTTTTATGTAGCCGGAGCCTTTACGTAATCTCGCCGACTTGCTGAATGCTCAAATGGCTTTCTATAAGGAAGCCTATGAAAGCCTTGCTGAACTTGCGCCAGAAATTGATGAGATGCAAGTAACACAAGAAACGTTATACAGGTATGTGTATTTAATAAACTTTTGTATCTATATCATATGTGTAATCTTATACAAGTATAAATGTTTTTTCAATGGATAGAAACAACAATCGCAATGATTAAATTGTCGAACAAGCAAATAATAATTTTGAAGGCAAGATTTTTTTTGTGGGTTTTTGATATAGGGTTTATTGATGATAAACATAAATGAATCTGCATATTTAGATTCATGCTAGTCATTGAATGTTTTTTCTGTATGTTTCTGTATTAAATTAACAATACCCTTTGATGATTATTTAATCCCCTTTTTGAATATCATGTACAACTAAAATATAATTAATATAATATAAAAATGACAAGTTCCAAGGCAATCCAGTTTTAGAAGCGATCATCACAATTTGGATCTTTGGTAGAGCTTGGTAGCAAGGTTCTTTTCGAAAAAGTATGTCCCAAACTTCTGAAAAATTTAGGTTAACTCACCTTTCAGGATTTTGCTGTTGTTGATCTAAAGACAGTATACGTATGTATGCAATGCCAAAACCTTATTAAGAACAGTAGCCTCATTTCGATCTTAATATTGACAAATGGAAACCGTCGTCGTCTCAAAATTCTGTTAATGTTGCCGCTCGATTTTGTCGTTATATTAGAAGCAGGCGGCCACAACATTGAACATTATCTAAGGATGAAGATAATCATGATAGAATAGTTGTTTTGAAAATCTTAACTCACTCTGAATTTTTTAACCGAGGTTGCTAATAATAAATTGGGCAGCAATGTAACCGCCTGATTCTAATGTTTAATGGTGCCGCCGACTAATTCTGCTCTATTTTCTGCTGTAATATCGTCGCTTTGTTCTGCTTGCAATGTAAGGTTGTCGCCACTTTGCTCAGCTGACTCTTGTTACATTATTCAGCTGCAACGTTCGAAGGTGCCGCCGCTTAATCTGCAAGAGGAATGTTTGAAGGCCCATCGCTTGACCACGCTGGAATGTTCAATGACACTGCTGTTCTGCTCCTGTTGGAATTTTCAAAGGATTGTCGTCTGATTCTGCTGCAATGTTCGAAGAAGGTACTGCCACGTGATCCTGCTGGACTGTTCAATGTCCGATCAGCTTAATATTCAACAATGTCGCCCGCCTAATAATGAACAAAGCCCACAAAACGAGAGTGCTACATGCATCGCGCAACATTATGCATTAGATATCTCTCAATGGGAGGACCTTTCAAAACTAGCACTCTGTTCGGTACTGCCGATGAGCCTCGTATAAGCATGCAGTCTCGACCTGTAGAAATATATTTTCTATTAGCAACACCGATTATTTCAAGTGAAAGGAAAAAATGCTAGGTCACAATGATGGTTCTCAGATATTCCCGATCAGGCCATTTTTACAGATATCTGGCCAGTATATTCTTGAGACAATAAATGGATCATGCAATTCAGTCTCATTGAAAGGACGAAACGAGTCTAATGAAATTGGGGTTAATGCTAAAACAAGGGTAGCACCATCAAATTTCATTATAAAAGACATATTTAGGGGGTTTGGTCAAATTTGTATGTTACACTTGATCTTTACGATTGGATTGGTGTAAAATTTTTAATCTGACATCATGAATTCATCAACTTGTTGTCGGGTTCGTTATATAGATATTTTTTTATTAAATGGCGACTTTTCGGGAAATTAGTGATTATGCAAGTTTATGCGGTGATATTGTTCTGTAGAGCTATGTGATACGGCATTTTAGATTAAGGTTTTCATTACACAATAGTAAAAACAATAATACGTTTCCTGATTTCAAGCCAGACTCCCTAATGTGGAATTTATCCGAATTGTAAAATTACAATGAATGATCAATTATACAATTAAATCATCGATAATAATAATGATAATAATAATAATAGACTACACTGTAGCTTTTACAAATAATAATAATCATAATTGCACATAAGCTGTATGAGCTGTAAAAATAAATAAACTAACTATAGAAATGAATGATATATAGTCTTATTGGTCGAAACTAAAAAAAGATCATCAATGATTATCGTTAAAGCATAAAGGGAAGGAAGGAAAGGAATAGAACAGCTTACAGTTTGAATTCTCAAAGCAAATAAAGCAAATAATAAACTCTATAAAAAAAGTTTGTTTTTGTAACATAAAAATGTTACTATAACGTAATATTTCCAATTGTTTTTTGTTTTCATAGACAATTACAATAATCTCAAAAATTATGAGAAAGAATTATATTTCTAGTTAGATATAAAACATCAAGTGCCCATCATTATCATTATTATAATATAGTTTTGATTTCTAATATGATGGTGTGTGTGTGCAAGCAATAGTTTCATGCATCGTCGAATGAATCATTTAGACCCAATATAGTCCTCCGATCTGTCCATTCACCAACTTCACCATTATTATTATTTTCGCCCAAGTTATTTTCATCTCTTCCTTCTATTCCTTCTACTCCGAAATCTAATACTTCAAACCAAGTTACATTACTTCGTTGAACAGCAGCAACGCATCTTCGTTCATCAAATCTGACTTGCCTATAGTCCGAAATTCAAATCAAAGAAATATTAATAAAATTCGTTGCAATCGTCAAATATGTTAATAATAATGACATTAATACGCTACCATACGCCGCTTAAGCCTGTTAATAAATCACGAATAGGTTTACCGGTTTTCACATCCCACATTTTAAGTGTGCCATCAGATCCAGAAATTACTTTCTGGTCATCATGTTGGAAACAAGTGATAGCTCCAGTGTGTGCTGTTAGAACATGTCGACATGTACCGTCATTTGGATTCCATATGCGAAGGCTAGAGTCAGCTGCTGCCGAAACGAGGAAATCATGTGATAGATCAAGAAGACCAACCAAAGAAGAATGTCCTAAATAATATATATAACAAATCAGATTTTCTATCTCTGTATATATAAAAATATATTAGGACAATTACCTTCCAGAGTCCAGACACAAACTCCATCCTCCAAGCTCCAAACCTTTACTGTACCATCCATACTTCCACTCATACATCTCTTCCGCTTAGCATCCAATACAACAGAGTAAACTTTCTGCGTATGTCCCTGCAAACGCCAATGTAATTCGCCTGTCATAATGTTCCATACTCTGACCGTGCAATCATAACTACCACTCACTAAAGTATTACCAACCCCTGCCAATGCACGTACAGAATGCGTATGACCTTGTAGAGCACGCACGAAATATGGATTTTCATTTACATTATTATCAGACGGCGATAAAGGAATATTAGGAGTAAAGCTTGGATCGGTTGATGAATTCGGCAAACGCCAAACTCTTAGTGTGGAATCTCGTGATCCAGTTACGATTAACGGAATTGGAGGTTCTACTATTGGTGGTTCGTTGGGGTTTGTGTTTACATTCTTTGGGAGGATGATTTGTAAGCATCGGACTGTGCTTGTATGTCCTGGGAAGACATGTGTGCATACACCTCTTTCAATATCCCAGACACGAACAGTTCGATCAGTTGATCCAGAAACTAAAGTATTTTCAACGTATTGTAGAGCCCATACCCCACCATCATGACCTTCTAATCTTTTTCTTAATGTACCAGTTTTAGTGTCATAGACATTGATACATTGGTCGTCAGATCCGCTGATAATTTTATCGGAATCGAATTGAAGACAAGTCACTACATTTGGTCCATGTCCAGGGAATGAAATGTGCGTGGACCGACCATGAATCCAATTCTGACGAATGAGATAGTGACGTCGATAAATAGCTTTATAAGGATGCTCGGCGGAAGGTGGCAAAGGAAGAGTTTCTTCTGACATCTCCGGTCGATCACTGCTTTCTTGCGACATTCCATCAACATCACTATCATCACCAAAATATTGTCGATCATCATCATTTTGTGAATCTTCATTTCTAAAATTATTCCATTGACGATCTGATCGACCTTTTCCTTTGTCTGATTTTTGAGGTGTTACATAACGTCTAACACTATTGTAAGGCGTTGCATTGTTGCTGTTTGTTGCTTGATTTTTCGTTTGAGCGAAGGAATAGGATGATGATGATGAATCTCGAGTGTGATTATTTTCTTCTTTTATAAATTTCTCTTCGATGTCAAGTGACATTTCATCATGATAATTATTCGGCGATTTTTTAGAATCCTGGGGTGTATTTTCAATTTTCACGACAATATCTTCTTGTGTTATAGCCCTTTCAATTCTCATATCTTCGTCATTCTCTATTACAGTACGTTCTTCCGAAGAAGAAGCGCCACTCTCTTCTTTAACAGTGATATTACAGTTTAATTTGTTATTTCTATTAGTGGTTGAAAGTAAAGTTCCCCAATTTTCTAATATTGCACGGGATTCCTCCCCTTCATCAATACCAAATCCATCTGCTTCAAGACGACGCCTCCACGTGTACCCATCACCATCAATCACAGTCCGCCATCTCTTACTTACTTGCGCTGCCTTGCACATGCTTGGCGCATCTAAATACCTAACAATCTGCAAACTGAGTTCAAGCGGGAGCATCCCTAGAAAATCTCTCCTTAACGCAGGTAAAATTATGTTACTGACGTATTGCAGAGTATTTGTGGGACAACGTCTTAAAAGATGAAATAGCATGTATGATTGCATTGAGGATGGTAACGCATCAAAAGTGGATAACATCGTTGGTAAATCCAATAAACTTGGAACATGTGCTCCATTTGATCCGCCTTGCGATTCTTCCGGAGCCCAATTTTGAGCAATATGCAGTGAATTAGGAGTTGCCCCGTCTTCAATCATTGCATCATCGCTATTTTCAATCGAATGTTCAAAGAAATTATCAAATTGATTAGCACCATTAGAAGAATCAGCTCCGGCAATCGGGGAGAGTGATGGCGAGGGTAAAGCTGATGAATGAGTACTTCTTGTAGTAGATGGGGTGTCAATACCAAGGCTAGAAGTGCTAATTGTATTATTATAATGTCTAGTAGTAGTGCTGGTGGAAGATGATGAAATTGGTGGTAAAGTGATGGAAGATGAAGACGACGTAGAAGATTCAACTGGAAGATTTGAGCTCAGCTCGCTTTCTTCATCTTGCATCACTTTAACGGTTTTTGCTCGAGCTTTTTTATAAGGTGGTGATAATGATTTACGATCTTTTGTGGATTTTGTTCCATGTGAAAGGGAATTCAACTGTTGTTGTTGTTGTTGTTGACTAATATTAGAAGGATTTGCATCCAATGATATTTCAACAGGTGAAGCAGGCCTTTTACGTGGAACAATCCCACTACTTTTTCTTTCTGAAGGACTTGAAATAGTTTGTTGGGTTGTATCAGACTGCGACAATGAATCGGGAGTTGCTTGAATTGTTAAAACTGATGATTTTGAAATGGGTCCAGATGATGCTCGCATATTGTACAAAGCTTCTTGAAGCTATGAATTAATCGAAATCAATAACGCGTACATTAATAAAATTTGATATGAATTGTATAATTAATCAAAAGAACCATGAGAAATTCGAGAATATGCAAAATTTTCGAGAAAAGACACGAACTTTAATTATCGCTTCTTCCGAATCTTCATTTTCCCGAAAATAAGTTGGTTGACCATTAAGGTCAAAACAGAAACGCTTTAAAGCGGGAGGCGTAGGTGTATCAGCTAATGGATAATCTCTAGGATCCAATTCTTTTGGTAGAGGAGGAGGACGCAAAAGAAGCGGAGGAAAGGTGGTGGTTGTGGTAGTGGTGGTGGTCACTACCGTGGTAGTAGTTGTTGGTGCCAAAGAAATTGTAGCCGCGGTGGGCAACCTTCCAGGCTGATTCAAGTCTCTATTTATCAACATGCTCATCGGCGTTGCTTTAATTTTACTAGTGGTAGTGGTAGTGGTCGAGTTGAACGGTGCCAACGTGGAAACAGGCGTCGAAGGTGATGGAGTCTGAGCTAGGTCAAGTTCAACATTCGAATGCCCGACTTTGAGCGGCGGTTGTTCGTGGCTCATTGTTGACCAAGTGCGGCTTAGTCAAGAAGCAAAGGATACTCCTATTAGTTTAATGTTATATCTTTTTACGTGAGTGAAGAAACAACCGCGTGAATTGAAAAGCGCAGAGAACAATAGGATTGAAAAAAAAAAATGGAAAAAAAGTGTGGGTGAAAATAGATGAGAACAAAAGTATATATTTTTTTATATATATATACTGGTTTTTTTTTTACTTTGTTACTTTAGCCACGTAAAACTTTATCTGTATCAAATAATAACACGTGTGTGTATAATAAATATATTTTATTTTAAATAAAATATATACTGTATATTATATAAATTCTTTCCACACGGGTTAAGGCGCGTCGTTGTAGTCAACGAGAATAATAACACACAAACATACACACGAACACACTGTTAAAAAAAGAAAAAAGAAAAACTTACAAATATATATTATAAATAATTAAATAATAAAAAAGCACTACCCAGTACCACTAGTATCAAAATAAAATAAAGACAGGTATCAATAGAGGTAAGTGCTTTTTAAAGAGTTGAGTGCGAAAATAATTGCGGATAGTAATCCTCTCGACAGCGGTATTTCAAGTTTTTTTCTTTTTTTTTCACTTTTGTAATCGTTGTTAAGGTGTAAAAATGGTGTTGTTGGCTAGTAAAAGTAGTCGAGAAATTCGATAAAAAAAAACAAGGCTATTATAATTTTGAGATCTAAAAGGGAGAGGGTTATATATGTGTATGTGCCTTTTTTTCTAAGGATGTCTTGTTCTGCCAAGGTATATATTATATAGTTTATTCTATGTTATGTTATGTTATGTTATTTTATTTTATTTTATTTTATATAGTAACAATAATAAAATAATAATAATAATAATAATGAGGAAAAGTAAAAAAAAAAAAATAAAGTGTGCGAGTGTTGTTTGTGCTTTTTATTTAGAGTCGGTAATAAGTAAAACTGGTAAAATATTGGTCGGTCGAAAAGTTTCGTAAAGTGAAGCAACAACTGTCGTTGTGCATAATGATGCGCACAAAATAGGGGGGGTCTAATTGTTGTAGACAAACTATTGAGTAATCAATTAGAAAGACGCCTGACCCCGAGCTACGTTGTTAAATTGCTGATGATAGTGAATGTGTGTAATATCATCATCAAATTGAACGATGTTGATTACTACGATGATGGAGATTATTATTATGCATCAATCCGTTTGAACATGCAGCGTCCCAAAAATTAAAAAAAACCCATTGTCATAAACCCATAAAATAATTTCTGGGGCCTATGATGATCAAATTAATTCCTGCAATCTGATTACTAGCCGATTTTGAAACTATGAATCAGTAATAAGTTATCCGATACCGATAATAAGATTCACGCCGCAAAAAATTATTACTACTATATTTATCTGATCAAATTATAAATCCGGAAATATTTCCGAACAAATTATATAACGACGACAACAATAATAATGCTAACTAACAAAAAAATTATTATTAATGAGGAGTCCAGATGATTAACCAACACCAACCAAGCTACCAATAATATGAAGATGACAACAATAAAAAGAATATGGAAACGAGTATCCGAAGAGCTCAGGGGTGTAGATTAGATGGGGGTAAAATAAATAATACAAAAATTAGATATGTTTAGATTAGATCTTTTCAGAAAATCCATCATCGCCATTATTCTCAACTTTTATCCCCATTTTATCAAAGGTAGAAAAGTCCATTAATTTATCTTCACTTCCACGTGACGTCGCGATTGAATTATTTTCCATTATAGGAGATTCTTGCCCTATGGGTAATATTCTATCTTCCTCCTTTTCCTCTTCCTCCTCGTCATCATTAATAACATCAGATGGACTTCTACACCCCCCGGTATATGATGAAGATGTGGATATTTTCACGATAGGAGGTGGTGATGCGGTTGATGGTGTTGTTTTTAAAGAGTTGGGTATTGCAGGGTTGGTGGCATTCGAAAAAGCGGCGTTGTTAGATTTCACAGTCTCGTCAGGTGTTGTTGTCGTAGCAGATGTAGTAATGTGATGATGATTAGTTGTGGTGGTAGTGGCGGTGACTGGTGTATTGTTGATCAAAATATAGGGAGACATCTCGACTGCTGCCATTGAAACCTCGGTTGTCTTGTGTTGTTCGTTTGTACTAATATCATTTCCGAAATTTGATGAAAAGTTGGCTAGCGTCGGTGACCATTTGCTAGGAGCTTCCTGAATTATTTTTTAAATATTTTGGCATCATTAATCAAAATAAAATCTCTCAAAGATCTTTTGCGTGAAATAGTTAGGAAACCTCTTCATCACTGTCATCTCCATAGTCATCGTCCAGCGAAGACTGTCGATTTTCGAAATCTCTCTACATGACAATGATAATATTTATTTATATATTCTTTCGATGTGATGAAAGTTTCAAAAATATAATATAAAAAATAGAGAATTCTCACGTCATTCACATTTGGATTGAAATCATCCCTGTTCAATCGAATATTCGTTTAAATTAATTTTAGTAAAGACAATAACCGATTCGTTATTAATAAACTAACCCCATCCAGCTGTCATCCTCATCTTCATCTTCGTCCGATGAATTAAACTTGTCATGATTAGTGATTTGTTGACATAAATATCGAGCAAACTGTGTTAAAATCATTACGAAAAACTTATTTGAGTATTCATTCTTTATTTCTCAATTTTATTTGTGATAATTACTTGATGGCTAGCTATATCACCATTATCAGGAACAGCGGTGGGCTCAATTGAATCATCCTCCTCGTCTTCGCTCTCTTCGTGACTCGGCGACAAATCGTGTTCATTGGGCCTTTGGCCACCTAAAGGTGCACGATCACGTTCTCGTGTTTCACGAAGAGTTTTTGACACATATTCCTGCCATTCTGGTGCCTCGATATACTCTAGATGTAGGGTTAATAAAAGTTTTATTAAAACAACTTTTAATCGCAAAATTGAATGAAATTCACAAAGGTAAACTTAAATTCCAACCTCTCACTTTCTCACCAATGTCCACTGCATATCGATCCAGTAATTTGACAACCTCTTCAGCGATGAATGTTAAATGTCCCATATAACCTAATCTCACCCCTTTAGGCTCCTTCCTAAGTTTCGATATTTATTTATCAAAAGTAAATTAGCTCCAAAATTATAATAATCGAAAATTAGAGTTTTAATAGCATACACTTTTTTCTCATTGGTTTTTTGAGCTTCCGTAATTCTTTTGGTTAACTTGCCATCTGTAAATACCTAATAACAATACATTAAAACATAAGTCAACGAAAATAAAGACAAAAGACTCAAAATAATTATTAAATCATCATTACAGATATGGCCAATTCTTTATTTCGACCAATATCCATTCGTCTATTGAAAATCTGGGCAATCATATCGTAAACAACTGTATGCAGGAAATTGTTCCACTTGAAAGTGAAGAACAAATCCTGAAATATTTAAAAGTTTTATGTTGTTATATAAATAGATCATTCATATTTTGCGAGGAATAAACAAAATCTCACCAGACAAGTTGGAATGATTTTATGCTCGATGAATTTCTCTTTAAGCAGATCACCAACTGGTATATTATTTTGATTTTGCGTGGCTAATTGATTACTATTTTTGTTTGATTCCACAGAATTGTTTATTGTCTGCCCATGTTCATTTTCAACAGTGTCCATAGGTAAAGTCGAGTCAATTGAATTTCCAGGCAGGTCAGAATTTGTCTCTTGTTGCGTGGTGGACTTTGTGGAGTTTATCGAGTCGAGAGATGAACTGTAACCTTTTTGTTCTTGTTCTGGCACTACTGACACAAAAGTAGAATCTGCGTGTTCATAATCACTATAGTTGTTATTTGAATTTTGAATACCAAATAAGCCGTTTGAAGAAGACTCGGGACGAATTGTATTCATTAAACTCATATTAGAGCAATGAATTAATTCAGCAAAAAGTTCGCAAATTCTAAATCGTTCAAAGCCAAGTGGAACCATTTTCCCTATCGTAGTCTCGATAGGTTTCGTCTTAAAGAAATAATAAATTAGAACATTAGGCAATTGAACACTAATAAATAAAGTCGAGTTTTTTATATACCACTGATTTGGGACTCTCTAGTAATTTCTTAAATTCTCCAATACGATTAGCCAAAACTCTTAACATTTCACTCAAATCAACCACCGAATTGTGTTGATTGTGTTGTACTAGAGATAACATCGCCTCTTCATTGTAATCACTAAAGTTGGAAGAAAGTAAAATAAGCTTGAGGGTAAAAATAATTTCTTCTAATACTAAGCTATGAGTAACTGACCAATTATTTTTCTGAATTATTTGAATAAATATACCAACACCATTTATTAGAGTGGATGTTGAGCCAGAGGATTTCACGTCAAGCATATAATCAACAAGTCGCGAAACTATCTTTTCACTGCGCAAGAATAAGTTCATAAATGACCATTTTATATAAACGAAATAAAATTACACTTATATTTACCTAATAAGTTCTCTACTCAAGGCGTTCGGTCCAACGCCTCCTTGCTCGGGATTACTCGATTGAGATATTGATATTATATCGTTTAAAACTTGAGCAGCCGTTGAATGTATCTTGAAAAGTGAAAATAATCATCATTAAAAAATCTTTCATAAAATCAATTTCAGAGTACCGTATTTAGTCTTACGTCGGGATCAAGATTAGGATCCAATTTGGAAATTAAAGACTGAATAAGTCCTTCCGAATTCAGCCACTAAACTCAGCAGGAATTTAAAAATTAATGTAAGCCACAATAAATCAATCAATCAATTTATTGTTAATTAATAATCTTACATCGACAACCCCAGCACCCTCTGGATACTCCTCAACGCTGATCAATTTCAATAATAAATCCATGATTGCTGAAGTTTCCATATGTGTCAATAATTTGTTGACGACCTTTGGTATAGATCGTATGAATTTTACCATCTACATTAATTTTAAATAGCGAAGATATTTTTGAATGCCTCGTATTATTTGATAAATCAAATTTAAATTAACAACCAACCTCGCTTGTTTTCCTTGATAAAAACACCGCGTTCACTTTTACGAAATAGCTTGCTTGCAATGGATTTAATGGTGGTGGGCGATCCAAAAGTTGCCAGAAAGAAGCAAGTAAGTCAGGGTTATCAATTACAGCCTCACAAATGGCCCAAATTTCACAAGAGAGAACTTCGCAAGCGACATATGGATATCTTTAAGGGATTATCCACAAATCAAAATTATTCAAATTAAAAAAAATAAAAGGTCGTTGATAATTTATAGAATAAAAAAAGTTGCAAGAGATCAATCAATAGCCGCTGCCAACGAAAACTCACTTGAAACGTTGTCTATCATCCAAATCTTCCTGAATAATATATTGTAGTAGTTGGGAAAGTATATTTGGCCGACGAAGGCTGATTAACGTAGTTTGCAAACTTAGTTAGTATGAGGTAAGACAAAGAAAGTGATTGTTCTGAATCTAAACATACTAATCAATTAATTTATTGTTTTGTGTTTTGCATTCTTGTAATAAGTCATCTTCTTCCAGTAGTTCTTGTAGAGTTAGATCTTCTTTGTCTAAGAGGCCATCAATGGCTGAGGGGTTTAAGCCAAAGCGCCAAAACATTTTAAAGTTACTTTTTAGCCAAGACAAGTTGTCAGTTTTGTAGAGCTCGAAACCGAGTTAGTATATTTATAATTCTGAGAAGTTGGACCTAACAATATTTTGCTATCATTCAGTTTACTATTCGCTATAATTTGAAATGCTATTTGATGTTACAAAAAAATGGGTTTTTAAAATTTTAGCATTGTTAGTGTAGCAAATAGGAATGGACCATAATTTACGTTCCGGGCCGTTGGGCCAGGAATGATGAATTCAATAAAAAATTCACAATGTATAGTGCAAAAATTCATGTTGCTACATCAATGGTATTTTAATTTAACAAGCAGACCAATCAATCGTCGTTCTCATTGTCAATTTTAACCGTTTATTTTTAAATTTATCCTTTGCAATTATCAAAAATCCATTATATCGTTATATCGAGTTTCACAAAACCAGGATTGGCAGTCACCGTCTAAATCTTATCGTTATTACGTTGTCGTCATACCGATGATCGAGAACAACTCATATTTCGCTTTTTTTCAAGATTCGAACTACCATCGGATGCGAGTATAAAAATATAATAAACAGTCATAGATATTAGTTAACCTCTCTTCAAATGCGACTGTATGATCCTGACAAATCGAGAGGTTGACTAATCTAGCAAGTTGATGATCACCTAATGGTTGCAGCCGAAATATTAATTCCTACTCGTTAAAAAAGGCCCCCTTAATCGTTAATACATTTACAGAAATTATAACTTGTCAAATAAATGTCTATTAAAATTAAGGCTGAGAAACAGAAAGATTCCCTTTTTTGGGGACAATGGTATAATGATTGTTAATTAAAAGATCCATCTTATATGGTTTTGCAAAATTATTAAAAAGTAAAAAAAAAAAATTTATTCTCAATTAAAAAATGACAATAATGATAATAATACAACACAATACCAATAATAATATTGATAAAACTCTATTTAAAGTATTTCTCAACACGAACTTCACCCAAACGTTCACTTTTAGTCCAATGTATCTTCATATCTTCTAATATTGCATCTTTTTCAACAAATCTTTCCTTAACCCATTCGGCGATATTTTCCTCATCCCTCGGTAAATCTTCTATTGCGTATCTTCGTACATGCACATGAAAAGACCAAGGTGGTGATAAATTGGAATAACTATGTACTTGTACAAGATTTGGCGGTAATTGTATTCCTTTAGTGACGTGACGATATGCAATTGTAAAATCTAAGGGAATATTTTAGTAATAATTAGAGAAATGATGCTATTTAACGGGAACGAATATATTTGGATTAGTAAATACCATATACAAATTTCACGTGAGTATCTCGTAATTGACTAAGACAAGCGATGAATCCTTTGGTACGTGGGACCAATAAATTTTGTAATATTGGTAAGCCGCGTTCTTTTGAGAATTTTTGGCCCTATCAAATGCACAGTGATTAATATTTATCACTTTTTGATAAATGCGTATCGCAATGATTGGGAAATAAATAAATACCAATAGAAAATGATAGTGTTTATACCTCTCTAACTTTTTGTGGTGTCATCCTGGTTCCTTCTAAAAAGTTTACCACCCAAACTGGAGCTCTGTATTGTTTTATTGCGTTAAACGTTTTTTTTAGTCGAACTTCATCCTAAATCAAGAAATTCTAATTAAGAAAATCTATCACGCGAAAAAAAACCATAATCCTTCCAATTCAAAGCTTACTTGAGTCCAGTTTCTTTTAATAAAGAGCATACCCATTAACTAGTGGATTAAAAAATATATATCAAAGTATATATATATATATATAAGTATATAATCGAAAGAAATGGTGTCATCTTTCATTATTTAACCTACCCACATTCCAAAGCCAAAAAATGGAATCTACGAAGCAGAATTGATTATTACTATTACCATGATTATGGAATTAAAAAGGAGTGATCTCTTAGGAAGAATAATCATAATACTGATACTTACATATTTTAATGAATCTTTAGCAAAATATTTTACATGTGGTAACATACTCTTCCGGACCGCCACTGAATGTAACATATAGAAATCGGTAAATGATCGATGATTACTGATCACTATAGCGCTTTCATTATGTGGTAATTTGTCTCCTGAAAATGTGATCTTTGCGCTATGTCGACGCTAATGATCGAGAAACGATGGATCAAATCAACTGACATGAAATAATAAGCTAAATCAAGTTCACGAGAAACTCTATACTCACTTCAAAGATATACTAAAATAAATGGATCCCAAGTATCAATATTAATAATGCTAGTAAATTTAACCCAAAGAAACTCTCGCACTCTACGAAATTACCTGCATAACCCACCACATAGTTTGTGCCCCGCGTGCATTTATATCCCAAACAAGTCGTCGTGAAATTGGCACAAATAAAAACGAGCAAAGCTGCACTATATTAATTCCAATCGCAAGGCTAAACACATATGTACGCGAATATATACATAATGTTATTATGATATGTCAAATCGGGAAAACGTCGTTTTTTTGAAGAGACTCACATTGTTATTACTATAATAAATTTTGAAAATGCAGATTTCAGGCCCCGATAAAATAACAAACCTAAATAATGCGGTTCCATATAACCAAGCGCGTATCGCTCGAGGTAACTGACGCAATACCATCTTGTCATATACAATCACAAGAGAGAACGCAAAAAGTAGGAAAAGTGCAGAGGATGTTATCATATAGATAATTTATTTTATTTTATTTTTTTTTAATGATTCAAATAAAAGACGAGCCTATCTACCTTAATAAAACGTGAAGAATATTGTATATATATAAACCAAAATAGGAAGAAGAGTCTGTCGTGTGTGCATAAAAAAATCGAAGCTGCACATTTATCTTGTCAGATGCCCCCCCAAAGTATGGCACTCTAGATTTGACTGGTTTGATTTCTCTGCAGATAGCTGATAAGATAAAAATATCTTGTTTATTACAATGTCATAATGTAAATAATGGTTTTTACACAATAAATATAAAAGATATAGGACGAGAAGATTATTACAAAGGTTTATTAATAAGCGATGGCACAGGATGCTTTTGATAGAATACTATAGTATTCTTTGCCTTTTCTACTAAATTTTCAGGGGTAAATCCATATTTTTCGTAAATCTGTTTGTATGGACCAGAAGATCCGAATGTGGTCATACCAACAGAGGCGTGTGCATATTTAGACCAACCAAAAGTCGCTAACGCTTCAATGCTCAATACTGGAACACCGTCGGGGAAAACGGATCTTTTATATTCAATATCTTGCTCTTCAAAGAGTTCAAGTGATGGAAGAGAAACTACGCGAGTCTTTATTCCTTCCTGATTCAATCGGTTTGCTGCTTCTACTGCGATCGATATCTCAGATCCAGTGCCTGTTAACGTGATTTGGGCACCTTCAACTTCTTGAAGAACATAACCACCCAGTAAAGTTTTCTCGACAGATGATCCTTCTAATTGAGGGAGATTTTGACGAGATAATGCTAATACAGAAGGTCGATGAAGATTTTCGATAGCTGCGAGATAGGCTCCGGAAACTTCATTGCCATCTGCAGGACGAAAAACTAAAATATTGGGTAATGCTCGTAGTCCAGCGAGTGTTTCGATAGGTTGATGGGTTGGCCCATCTTCACCTTTATATTGCGATAACGAAATATGATTAATTTTAATTGATTATAGACATAAAAGTCAAACAAATACTTGCCCAATCCAATAGAATCATGAGTCATGACGTAAATAACACGTTGTGACGATAGCGCAGATAAACGAACAGAACCCAGAGCATAGCTAATAAAATTCAAGAATGAACCGCCAAAAGGTATCAAACCACCGTAGGCAGAAATTCCATTCATGATTCCAGCCATTCCATGTTCTCGAACACCATAGCGAATATAACGTCCAGAGCATTTTCCCAAATTAATGGAGTCCGGTTGAAAATCAACAGCCGTTTTCCATCGAGTTAAATTAGAGCCAGTTAAATCAGCAGAACCTCCAATAAGTTCGGGTAATATATCAGCAATTTTGTTCAATACATTCTCTGATAATTTCCTAGTGGCGAGTGCCGGGTCCGCCGGAGTATAACGTGGTAAATGATCTGCCCAATTTTCTGGAAGTTTTTTTGAGAATCTACGTTTTATCTCTGCTCCCTTTTATTAACCAGACATTATTGTTTTTTCATAAACGAATTAATTATTTAGATATTTTTAAGAAACAAAGGCTTGAATTTACCTCATGAGGATATTGTTGTGTATAGTTCTCTAAAAGTTCGTTCCATTGCCTTTCAGCATGCGCACCTTTTTGGTTGAATTCTTTGTATTTTTCATATACCTTTAAAAAAGTAATTTTATAAAGTACATAAGTAAAATCTAAAAAAAAATTTGCATACATAACAAGTGAGTGATAAGAATAGTTCATACCTCTTCTGGTACATAAAAATATTTGTCAGGATCAAAACCATAAAGCTTTTTCACTTCTACTATATCATCGTGTGATAATGGACTGCCGTGTACTTTTTCAGTGCCTTGGAATTTCGATCCGATTCCAATAGTGGTTCGAATTTTTATTAATGACGGCTTATTTTTGATTTTCTTTGCTTCTTCAATACTTTTGGTAATTCCTTCTAAATCATTATCACCATCAGCTATAAACTGTGTGTGCCAACCATAAGCTTCAAAACGCTTCAGGACATCTTCAGTGAAGCTAATTTCGGTATCACCTTTATGAAAAAAATTATTAATATTGAATTTACTTACTGCAGCTAACAATATAAGAAATTTACCATCAATAGACACATGATTATCATCATAAAGAACAATCAAATTCCCAAGTTGTAAATGACTAAATTGCAATAATTACATTTAATACAAAATATGTGTCAATTAAAAAAAAAACAATATTTATTATTACCCGGCAAGAGAAGCTGCTTCGGAAGCAACTCCTTCTTGAAGACAACCATCACCAGTAATGACGTAGGTGTGGTTTGTGAATAAATCAAACCCTGGTTTGTTAAAAACCGCCGATAAATGAGTTTGAGCAATTGCCAGTCCGACAGAATTTGCAAAGCCTAATCGATAGAAAAATATTAGTGAGAGACTGAATCGAATTTAATATACCACAAAATTTCTAATTATACCTTGACCAAGAGGTCCTGTGGTAACTTCGATGCCAGGAGTCAAATGAGATTCCGGATGTCCAGGCGTTCTAATTACGTAAAGAGTCCATCAGAGTTCATATACTAAAAAAATTAATTTTTCAATATTTATTCACTCACTTGCTATCAGTCTGACGGAATGCTTTTAGATCGTCCATGGTAAGATCATAGCCCATCAGATGTAAGAGAATATAGTGCAAGGCACAACCATGACCATTTGACAGAACAAATCGATCTCGATTTGGCTAATTATATTTTAAATTTTGCGAATTTAAGTAATTAGAAAAGAAAGGCGTTTTCAAATAGATTAAATATGCATCTAAAATTTTTTTGATCACGAGCTCATGTAATGTGAACTAGAAAAGTTTACCCATATCGGATTTGCTGGGTTGGTAGTTATAAATCTCGAAAAGAGTACATGTGCCATTGGTGCACATCCCATAGGAGCCCCTATGAAAAAGAAATTTAATAAGAATTGGTTAAACAACGAAGACTGGATAAAAATGCCGGCACAACGCGTCCATATCATGTAACTTTACCAGGATGTCCCGAGTTGGCCTTGCGCACAACATCAGCTGCCAAAGTACGAATGGTATTAATTGAAAGTTTATCAATTTGAGAAGTCATGTCAGCAAATTTTCTGTTAAGAAAGGATTTTTCTTTAAAGAAAACAGCTCTCTTTAAATAAATGATTAGATCTGATAATTAAAAAAAACTTGCAGATCCCTCGAGAACAATATTAGTAAACATGCATATGTGGGAAAGATTTACGGTTTGGAGCATTAAACTTTAATGACTAACCCATACTATTACTAATACCATATACATAAGCGGAATAATTAATTCTTTATCGTTATCGTGTGTCAGAATAATGAAATCTAATATGTTACATAACGACTAAATCGATATTCAGTAAATGAAAAAATCCACACATGCATTGCCGATCAATAAAGACAAATAATCTTTCGAATTCCTGGTGCATTTTTGTTTAATCTGGTGTTTTGTCATCTATAGAATTTCCTTTTTAAATTATAAAAAAGTTTTAAGCCAATCAATTTCTTTATTCATACTATAAAATCTTTCATTAATAAAATAAAGTAATCTTTTTTAATAAAATCTGTATTAATTATAATTGCTTGAAAATTATATTATCAGATAAAATTTATTTTTATTATGATCTGGTGCAAAAAGATTGATATATCAATATAAAATTAATAATTATTTCTAATAAAAATCATTTAAATTTTAACTAATCTTTATAATTTTTTATATTAAATAAAAAATAATCTTTTTATATTATTTTAATTATTTTATTATACTTTAATTTAATAATAAATAAAGCATTACTTTACTAAAAAAACTAAAATAAAATTATTTTTTAAAAAAAAAATATTTTAATATTATTATTATTAGTTTGAGTTACATGTAACTTCATAATATAATTAAATTATACAAAAATTTCATTTTTGATATATCAGAAGTTTCATTTTTAATAAATTAACAAGTATCACAAATTTAGATTCTGTTTTTGATATATTCATATTAAAATTATATTTTTATTTTTATTTTAAGATTTATCTGTTATATTATTATTAGTTATATTCATGATATCAAATAAATAATTATAACTTATTTATAATATTTCACAATTCTCTTTCTTTTTCAAGTATAATGAATATTTTTTGCTAGAAATATAATAGTAGTTGATTTATTATATTATATTATTATAATGATTTATTTATTAACTAGCAAATATAGGTGATGATAATTATAATATATAATAAAGATATCAGAATCTATCAATTATTATATTAATATGAATAAAACTACTAAATATTAATAGAAATTATTTTTTTAAAGCTAAGTATTCAAATATTATTAATACTTTTCTGCAAGTTTTATCAATTTTCTCTGCAGAATATGATAATTTCTGCCAAATATATAGATTTTGAATTAATATTAAAGTCTTAATAATCATATTAAAACAAATTTGAAAACTTGAACTTAATAATAAAGTCTGAAACTTATTATAATAGAATTTTTTATAAGACTGATAAATATAATTTTAGTACTGAAAAATAAGTTAAATAAAAAATTAATCAATTTATTAATATTATTTATTAATCTTTTACTATTAGTTCCCATTTTAAATTTCTGATACTTTGTATTTTGTATTTTTATACAAATAGTAGCAAGTCTTTATTAGTTATTTGAATATTTAAAATTTGATTAGTCTTATGAGACTTTATAAACAACTTAAAAGAAATACTCACATTACTTCATTATTTTTAATTTAGTTTAAAAAAATAAAAGAAATCTATACAAACTGAAGATTACAAACTGAATAGATAAAAAATTTTATCCTTTAAAAAAAGGCTAATTAGTAATTGAATCAGAATATTTGATATATATAATACTAATTAGATAATTATCTTAAGAGATATAAAGATATATTATATAATTGTAAGTATTTTTTACTGATCCAGAGTATACTATTTTATTTTTTTAATCAGCTAGCAATATCCTTTCTTTATTTTTAAAATATATCACTAGTTTATTCTTGATCTTTTTTATAGAATTTTTTATAATTTGACTTCTTAGCTTCTGAAAATATTTGAGTAATATGATAATACTTATAAATATCATAAAATAATTCTTTCTAAATATAGTCTAAACTAGTGATAGAAACTATAATTAGCTGTAATTCTGTCACAATTCTCTGATTAACTACTATAATTCTATTATAATTTTTTGATTAGCTATCATAAGCTATAACTAGTTGAGAAATTATCTTTAGTTTAAATAGAATAGATATTTATTAATCATAATATTAGTCAGATAATATCTCTTTTTTGACTTGATTTCAAAGATTACAAAGAGCTTTTTTATTATAAGCTAAAGATATTAGAAATAATTTTCATTTATATGAATAAGTTTCTTATTTAATAATTGATATTCAGTTAGTAAACTTTGATTTTTCTTAATAAAATAATAATCTGAATTATAATCTTCTTATTATGTATTATAATATATCCAAATAATTCACATAGAAAAATCAGAATATAATATTATATCAAGAAAATTCACACAGAAGATTCAAGATATAAGTAATGTTATTTGAAATAGAATTCACACAGAAAACTAAATCAAAAGCAGACAAGAAATTATGTTTAAAACTTATTCTTTATTC
>CAJVPS010000025.1:0-52900 GCA_910591765.1 Ambispora leptoticha | reverse complement strand
TAAATAAAAAAATAAATATTTTATAAAAAAATTATAAGATAATAATAATTTAAAATAATTATATAATATATAAAGTAATATAATATAATTTTTTTGTCTTAATATAATAATAATTATAATATAATAAATTAAAAATTAAGAATTATTATATAAATTTTAATTTTATAAATTAAATTTTTTATAATTAATAAGTATATTATATTAATTTTTAATATTTTAAAAGATAAATATTAAAAAATTATTAAAACTTAGAATTTTATAATTCTTTTTAAGAATATTTTTATAAATTTGATTTTTAAATATTATAAAAATATTATAATCAACATATTTTTAATTTTTTAATAAATATTTTAATTATATTATAATAGATTTAACTTTTAATACATAAATATTTATTTTTTTTAATATAACTTTAAAATAAATATAAAAATTATTATATTTTTATAATTATTATTAAACTCATTCTAATTAATATATTTTATTAATTTAAAAAATTATTATTATAATTAAATTTTTTAATTTTTAAATAAATATTTAAGCAAGTTAAAGTTAAAGTAAATAAAGATTTAAAAATAAATATTATTCAAATAATTCAGTTTATTATTAAGACTTAAAAGAAGTTTTAATCTAGTTCTTTTAGCTAACATTATATTGATATTTGTAATCTTTAAATATATTCATTAAAACTAATAACTCAATATTTAATAAACTTATTATATATCTGATATATTTTATCTTTTTAATATAATGAATAGTAATAAGTTTCTTATTATTAAATAATGAAATGAAAAGGAGAATAATAATATTAAAACTATAATTAATAGTTCAGTATTAAATATTTAGAATTTGTTCAAATATTTTTACTTTAACAAGAGAATTCAGATGAATAATTAAAAATCTATTAATACTCTCAAAAAATTTATTAGAAGAAAAATAGTTAGTTCATATTGATGAGTACTTTAAATAAAGAGAGAATTGACTTTATTATGCTTATAACTCTGTTCTATTGGTTGAAATTACTATTTGATCAATTTATTATTGTAATTTCCTAAATGTACATCCTCTTTAAATATATGTCTATGATCAGTCTCCAAGAGAATGCACTTAGAAAGGTTTGACTGTATGTGAGTTTTTTGTTTTAGCTTTTAAAGGAACTGAATTACCAATAATGCTTCCATATATGCTAACTGTCGTATTCTAAAATGGCAAGGAGATGATGCCATATCTCAAGGATATTAGTGGACTACTTTCCTTCTTGGAAATTCAAAGTCGACTGGAGAAAAGTAATAATTAGTTATATATAAGTTTAGGGATGCTGGGAAGAAAAAAGAAGTTTTGTTTTATCATCCTCTTTAAATTACTGTAGATGGAACTTTATAAGTAAATATAGTACGGTAACACGTCGTATCTTGTATCTTAATATAGGCGGAATATGTTGTTCTTGAGCCTGTTCTGACTTTTGCTCGAACATTATTGGCACCATACTTTAACATAAAAAGACTCGCAAGTCAACCGATGCACCCAAAAAACATAAGAAATATTCCTTTTTACATTGTTTATCTATTTAATAATCAATTTTTAATATTTATAGGCACATTAAAGAAAACAGATATGAATATTTTTGTATATCGATATGTCAAATAAAATTTTTAATTTCTATTTAAAAATACAAAAAGTAGTCACAAACTTGACGAATCTCAGTAAAAAATAGATTAGGTAAAGAAGGCTCAAGATTTTCACTTTTAATAACCTCAAAAAAATAATTATTCAGGAAAACTTTTGTATTATTATGGGAATGTCAAAATGGTCATTTTATTTATCCCCGATCTTTCTCATGGATTTTTCTAACTTTATGTTCATTAGAATTTGAACCTAAACTCAGAAATAAGATGGATAAAGAGAAATGTCCCAATTTATCCTAATCGTAACAAGTACGAATGCTGTATTGAAATAATCCTTTGTTAATTAATATGTCGTACGCATTGATCTTCATGAAATTTAACCATTGTTCTATAAATAATCAAAGAACCTAACAAAGGAATTTATAATATTATGGCGACAGAGCCAACTTGTGGGGTCTTCTTTACTACCATTTACATGTATACATTTTTATATGCTCTCAAAGATAAATGTAGGTACGTAATAGTTTTTTTATGAATAATATAATTGCGAATATTCAAATTTTTTACTCGACATTTTGACAAAACATGATTTCCTCAACTAAAGTTTTTTAATGTGAGGGGTGATTTTTAAATATTATAACAAATAAACCCAAAAAGTTCAACAACAAACAACTTGGCTGTCAAATTCTCTACATCCTTCCAATGACGTATATAAGTTAGAAAATCCTATTGAACATGCCGAGCTTGAATGTTATTTGGTGCCAATTGCTTGATTTTTGAGCTTTAATGAAAGTCTATTATTGTTTTACATTTTATTATAAGTATTTTTTATCAAAAAAATGTATGCGAGTATCTTAAGGACAACTTCCGAACGTTTTTATGATTAACTGTTTTTTGAGCAAATGTAATTATTGAAAAATAACACGGTAAATGTGATATCATCTTATAAAAAATTCTGTTAAACATAGTAATAACTTTAATACAGTTATAAAATGAAAGTGAAGGCGCAAAAACTTTTTTTATGTACCCAAAGAAAGATGATATGTTAACAATGATAAAAATGCTTATTTACTCTGTATCCATAAAAGAATGCTGACGTATATACAATATAATAAAAATGAGAATTCAATACAATATAAAGAAAACCTTTTAAAGTGGCAGCGGTAAAATTTTCATCGTATATTGCGCATCTTCAAAAAAAAATTGGCAATTCTAATCTTATAAGCAAAAATTTAAGAACCTTTTTCTAAAAATAAATAATCAATTTGGGCGCCAAACTGAAGTTCTCAGATCTAAATTATAACCATCACGTAATTAGATAGGGGACAATGAACCTCTTTAAAATATTTTTGCGCATTATCTATTTTTTTTACAGAAGACCTCAATAAACTTCCTAAATAATTTTCGATTCAAGTGTCAATTGAATGATTTTTAATTCAAAATTATGATGTGATTTGATCCAAAAAAACAATTTGCACTGATGACGATCGTTAGAAGATAAAGTTATTAATTAATAATGCTACGAATCTCTTAAATAATTCTTTTCGGCCGCTGTTTTTATTATTTATTATTATTTATTATGTTTTGGTCTTTGTTGTTAATGGAACAGTGCAATTTTTTATTTTAGATTTTTACCAACAATGGCAGATTTGTTGCACAAAACTTATAAACCGAGATTTATTTTTTACAATATTTATGGAAAAGAATAAATCTAACTAAAAATCAAATCAAATCGACAAAGTATATTGAGTTTTCATTGAATTCATATTTTATATTTTCGATACTATTTTTCCTGTTTAGGCATTCATGTAATCCCCGCCAAAAATGTCCACTTACGCTTATATATGAACTTTTTATGAACTCAATCAGTTTTTTCAAAAATTAATAAAGCTTACGCATTGTCGTTATATATGCCAAATCTTGTTATCAATTGCAAAAAAACGAGTTTAATTTGAAAAGTGCCACGTGAACTACAGAGTTTCGAACAGTTATAAAAACACATCAAAAGAAATGGGTAAAGAAGCATCACATTTCAGCCTTTATTTAATAGACATGACTAATATGACTTTCACAGAGAAGTCTCTATTAGAGAGGATTCTCCCAGAGATTCAATACAACTCTTCTAGTACTTATGACGCTCATAATATTGGCCATTATATAAAACCAAATTTCATTCATTTATGGACCGATTTCTATTCAGAAATAAACCTTGACAACACAAATAGCATATATTCTTCCCCAGATCCACCAAATTCCTCAGTAAATGACAAGCACGACCTCGACTTTATATTTAAGACACAAATCCTCGATGTAATAAAATCATTGTCACGTTGGGATGATCTAAAATTAGAATGCGTTAGAGAAAATGTATCTTTATTATCATCCGGATTATTGGCATCTTCTACGCCCGCGTCTTCTGATGACGAGCCACTATACTCAAACACAGGTACAGTTGATTGGCATCTGTGTAACAGTGACGGCGCTGTTTTGTTACCAATCGCATTGAGGAGCAAATGGGTAATTTCTGAAGAGTCACCCTCTGACATTACTTATCTTCGCGAGCATGTAATTCAATTATTCGATTACATGCTTCAAAATGGCCTTCAATTTGGCATTCTATCGACATACGAATGTACATGGTTCTTAAAAAGACCCAAAGACGTGCCTTTGGAGTTGTACGTTTCGGAATGCTTCAAGCGGACTAATGTAAATCCTACAGTTCTTCAAGCATACAATCTTATGGTTCATATGGCAACGAATGATCCAATTTCTCCCAGATGGTCACAAATCAGGTAGTCATTTTATAACATTCTGATTTAATTGATCCGAACATGCATTTTTCTAATAAATGCTTATCATTTTACATGTATTTAGCATTGAATTAAATACATGTCAATCACCACATTCTCATATACAGACTTCGTCAACTGTTTCCGGCGTACCGAGACTGAATCCAGAAATCACTTTAATTTGGAGCAACATTCACTGGCTTTCCGACATGGGAAGTTCACGACACGTGTTCCATATTTTTTACAACGAAAAACATCTTGTGCTTAAATGTCAATATGAAAGTTACGAGCAAGGCGCTTCGGTGTTAAAGAATGAAGTTCGGGCATATAAAGCATTGCAAGAGCTACAAGGATGCTTCATTCCGCCTTTGATATTATACGGCACCACTTTTGATGTTCCTGGCAACGCAATTTATTATTTATGCACAAACTATATTTGGCCAGCGCCAAACGCTAGATTATCGAAAAGGCATAAAGAGAACGCCATAACAGCGGTCAAAGCCATTCATCGTCTAAAAGTTTTGCATAATAATATACGTCTCGAAAGTTTTATCTTGGGAGCTGATGCAGATAAAGGCGAAAGGCTTTATGTAATTGACTTTCGATACGCCAAAATTGGAACTAGAGGTGGTGATGAAATAACTGATTTTATGAGAGAAGCTGAAATCAATATGGTTGCTGCATTATTCGACTCGTTAGATGCGTAAAACTTTATTAAATGCTTTGATTATCTTATGACTTAATGCGATTAAGAAAGTTAAATATGATTCTTAAACTTTAAAATATGTATTTCTATATGAATGCGTGTGTGTGTTAAGATTTCTAATTCATCTACAAACTTAAATTTAAGCCTTATTTTTTAAATTTTTATTATATTTTTTATGAATTTTATTTTAGTTAATTTTTTGGAATTTATAAATTTTTTTATTAGCATTAGTAAAGTAAAACCAATCCGACGATCAAAAAGCATTAAGTTTAGTTTATCCCTTCTAATTTCATTATATCGATATGTATTATTTTTAATTTAAGGAATATATGTAAATAAATATCAAATTTTATTTCCAAGTAACGTTTCATAAAGAACACAAAGTTTTTATTTGCATCCCCGGAAAAAGTTTATATTGGTCAAATGATTCCAGGTTTGAATTTTGTGTTTACTTGGCAACAATACTAAGGTATAGCAGTTCCTCAATCTCGTTATTGATTGGTATTGTTCCTTGGGATCCGTGAAAGATATTGTTATACATTCTCCTTTATTCTTTCTATTAATAGTAATAACTATTACAAAAAATAAGGAGCTGAAACTTTAAAATTTTGTCCACGTTCATTGAAATAAATCATGTGATTGCTGATCATTTTATCCGTTATACATGTTTGCACTTCGAAGTTCTAACACAAACTTTATTACAAAGAGGCTCAAAGAAGTTTTTACTTTGTATAACAAATAAAAATGTTGCCAATTGAACGAAAATTGGCTTATTTAATGCATAATCATGTAGCAAATAGATTTAGATAATTTAAAATTAATGCGAGCAAAAGTTTTGTTAAAATCTATGTGCATATACAAAATGATAATCTAGAATGTGCTATGATGTTAATATATGATATCTGTTACATACTCATACTTAAAATATACTCATTCTATGTCATTAATTGTAAATTAAAGTTTAGAATAAAAAATACATAATTTGTTGATAAAATAAATAGAATAAATGAAATTTTGTTAAGATAAAAGCTATGATCTGATTGAAATTGTTTAAATTGATCAACGAATCGCCTAAATTATGCAGATATAGTAAAAATCTATTTTTGTATTAAGACTTAAAGATTATTAAAAGTTGCAGCGTAACCTTGTTGAGTTTTTTGTTGGTTTATTCTAAAAATTCCGAAAGAAACTGTCAACTATGCCTTATTCGTTTTATTGAAGAGGGAAGATGGAGGTTTTTTCTTTTTCGGGCTGTATTGATATTCTGGAAAAAGACGCTGATGTCCCAATTTTGCTTCTTCTGCCAATACACTGAAGAATTTCTTTACCCGTGGAGAAGCTTTGCCCCAAGCTTTAGATGCTTGACTTGAAACTTTTGCAACAAAGTTTCGATCTCGCTTGCTGTCACCGACAGCGACGATGCCCGCATTGAAATTCCTTCTGAAGATCATGAAGGAATTAAGAGGACGAGGTATCCTTTTTGAAGTCCCTTTATTAGGCATGACGGGAGAAATTAATTGCTCGACACTCAAGAATAACTCGCATGGAGGCGTTTCAAAGGATTTATTCGAGTATGTGGTCTTACTATCGGTGTTAAGCACAAATGAGAGGTCGGTGCTCATTTTTCAAGCTAATTTTTAATATTAGAATTTTCTTTGGAAATATTTGATTTGATGTTCCATTCGGTTGATTTATATAAGAAACTTCGCTATAATTGAGGATCAACCTGGAATAATATATGTTTTAGAACAGTGTAATATGTAATAATTTGTTCAGGCGAAAATTATCATTAGTTGATGCGCCTTCTCTGCCTATTATTCTTGTATAAATAAAAATGTGTCTTTAAACATGATATGGTTGCTACCATGTAAAACGACCGATTTGATAAACAATTAATATCTCATGCAAAAAAATTTTGACATAGCCGATAACAGAGCAAAAAAACAGTTGCAAATTAATATTTTCGAGACAACGACCAATTTACTAAGTCTGGTAAGGATGCGAGGTATTTGAAAGATTATATAATTGGGTAATTTTCACAAATTAATTTCTCGTTGAAGGTGAGTTACGGACGATAATTACATAAAACTCGCATAAATGAGCTCATGATCGTTCAATACCACTGTTTTTCAACCGAGAAGATAAGCGAGCTCTCTTTTCTCTCTTTACCAAAAATGTAGACAATGTCGTTTAAAAATAAAATTTAATATATATCTGTGTCATTATGAGCAGTAATTTTAGCATATACCCGAAATGTTTGTACCATTTAAGATTACTAAGACAACGACAAGCTGATACATATAAGGATGACGAGAATCGTTTCTGCTTAATATGATCATCAATTAGCCAGGTGGTCTTACTTGCATATCAATTTGTTCTTATGTATACGTATTGCGGAAAACCTATTCCCTAAGATCATAATGATAACGATCTGTTTAATATATATAAAATATTTTTATATATGCATCTGCTTTTATATTACGACCATGCGACCCAGCTTTGACCTAATCTGTAATTACTCTTTTCCGTAATTTTAAAACTCAAATATAGCAAGTTTACAATAATGCAGAACAGATAGTATTGTTTTATAGGTTTTGACGAAAGTTTCTCAATGTGCAAGTTATTTTTATACGTTCCGATTTAATCTTAAGAACTACGCCAATTTGAATTCAAACTAAATGAATCTGAAACGTTATCAAGAAAAATATACCATTTAAATAATTCAATATTAAGGAGTTTCATTTCGAACAATATTCAAATACGATTTAACCATTGTTTTTATTTATTACAAAATCAGTTTTCTTATGTCACAACACATACACAGCATATACATGTGCATACAATTCATGCATTTGTTTGTAGATCACGATTTTTATTCTACGGTTGCTTAGGCTTAGCAATAAATTATCGAATACCATACGCATACTTATTTTTCAATTAAATTTGATTATTATTCCTTAATTTGATCTTAATTTTTGTTACTTTATGTTCCCAAAAATGGTGAATAAATTAAATGATAAAAATTTATTGTTGATTATGTTTAGTATTATCATCGTCGGTGTTATCATTATTAAGACTCCATTGATACATAATATTTGACAATCTTCCGGAAGGAAGAACATACATATTTTCCGAATCTGGCATTGTATCATATAAAACGTTGCCATTATTCTGAATATTCCAATCTTGAAAATAGTCATTGGTTTGATAATGTTGAAAGTCGATAAATGATGCCTGCATATGAAAATGTTCATTGTTTTGCAAATTATATTCTATTCCTAATTGAGGCATAAAAGTGTTTGTGTCGGTAATAAACGTCGAATTTTCTATAGTTTCATCTTGAGCTTGGTAATTTGTTGAAATATCATTCTGCATAACGTCGAAATTAGAATCTAAGAAATAGTTAAACACAATCGGTGATGTCGAGATACATGTATTTCCGTTTTGTTGAATCTCAATTTGAGGAGGCTCCACTTGTTTCGTGATAATAAGATTTGATACGTTGTTGTCCTTGTTATTGTTTGCATCCTCTCCTTTATCCTGTGCATTAGAGAATTTATGTTCATTATGAAGAATAGGGCTCACGAACATTGAGGGAATTCTTGTTGAGGTTTCCCAAGGTTTCATTGATTTTCTTCGTCTTTTTGGGCGTCTTAAGACTTCCTCTCGTTCTAATTCCTCTCGTTTTGGGCGTCTTAAGGTTTCCTCTCGTTCGAATTTAGCTCGCGCATTTTGCGTAGCTTGTAATAAAATACCCGCAAGTATTTTAAATAAACCTTTTACTTCGTGTTTTTCATTGTTCCATAAATTTTGAACCATGGTGGACAAGTCAATTTGATGAACAATTCTTTGTGTTGATTTGAGACGCGCATTACAATCTTTACGATATAGTAGGAAATCATTCGAGATAGTTTTCGCATGCCGAGCGGGTGGTTCGAGTAATTTATCAAGTGCGAGATACGTAGTTGGTAACGTTGCTAATGTTGGCCTGTATTCATCTAAAAGCGCATTAATCAATTCTTTTACGGTTATCTCCCAATGATTCATTTTTATATTTCTTTTCATTTCGTTCATGGAAGGAAATAAATTTTGGGTTCTCAGGCTTGGATTTTATAATGCACCTGGTGTCACGTCATGTATATGGTAGCTAGCTTTTATTGTGTAACTTAAACGGCCGTTACCGTAATTACTCAACTAGATATTGTCTCAATTAAAGAAGAATATCTGGGAAAGTTAGACCCAAAATTGGGATTTTTTGGATACAAAATCATATTTTGTTTCTGAAGAACACAAATATATATTTTTAGAAAAGAATAAAAATAGTAACAAGCTGCACCGTTGTTCTAAGCCTTGCTATATGAAAAATAATCTTTGTTCTAAGCCTTGCTATATGAAAACCCATCTTCTCCAAATTTAGCGAAGATAGAGGGAGAAATAACTACTTAACATGCGATCAGTTTATCTTTATAAAAAAAAACAACGACAAATCAACGCAATATCAACAAGTAAGGTGTTCGTTTTTCTGCACTACAGTTTAAGTTACTCAGTTCTTGCAAAATAGGTATTTCGTTGCTTTAACCGCTTATCATAAGAACCGAATCTTATTGTCATATAAATTTGCTAATATATTGGTTTTATTTTGTATTGATCCTTTTGATTATTGCGTAATATTATTCAAAAATTCAATGCTTATTATTCTAATAAAATATTATTCAAAAAGTTTTTAAATGATTCTATATTATAATTTAAGTGATTTCATATTGACACAATTTAAAAAATATGAAACGAATCTTTCTTTTACGCAGCATATATAAATTACACCAATTTAAAAAAAATATGAAGCGAATGATTTAGATTTACAAATTAAGATATTTCTTTAAACCTGCATAAAGAAACAATGTTGTCTGTATTCAATTAGTTCGACTAAACGATTAGTCAAATACATGTGCAAGTAAATAGAGTCCAGAAATGCAAAACTTTCATTTATGCAGTTGTTATCATTTTAACGTTTTTTACTTTCAAAAAAATTACGTATTCATTGCCAAAATAGGTATTCGGTTTAATTAACCCGCGTCAACGTTAAACAAAAGTTAAAAAAATCACTCATTGAGTGACTATTTTGGTAATTTACGTGTAGGACAAAACCCAAAGTTTAAAAGTTGGGTATTGATTCCCAGGTATCTCTGACTTATTAAAATTAATACAGATTAGGAAACTCAAATGACAAAATACTAAATTTGTCACTCCATAAAATCCGATTTGGTCGCTAAACCAAAACGGGGGGGGACAATTTCTTTCGAAAAATTACCAGCAAATGTTAGCTATTTTTTCGTTCGTTAATTAAATAAATCTCGTTATCAAAACGGGATATTTTACTTTTAATATTTTTTTTATATTTACGATATATCACGAGATTGACTGTTGCCAATTAAATCCGAAACAATATTTTATTATAATATCGTTAAAAACCGTTAAATCGAACTGGGTTGGTTTAACGTGTGTGCCAAAATTACGCATGTTATAAGCAAGTGTAATAAAAATAAATGTATTTTTTCTTAAGAATCATTTATAATGATAAAAGTTATTTGTCGTAGAATTTTAGATATTAACTATTTAGTCAAAAGTGATTTACTCGTATAAAGATGTTTAAAATTTCCCAATAGAGTATTAATCAGATATGCTAAATAAATGTCAGAAGAAAAGCCAAGAAAAAAGTTGTGCATTAATTATTACCAAGCTGGTCGTTTATCATTTATTATAGCGTCGTCGGGCACTGTTTTCGATCTTTGCTTCCCAAAAAGTATATGATATGCAAAGAATATGCACTGGGTTCTCGTGTGCTCAATTAATACATGCAAAAATTTGGCAATGACTTTTTTGTCTTTATGAAAATTTCTTTTTTCAGGAAGGCATTGCAACACATGTCAAATCACCGAGCTGCGACTTATCCCTTGTTTACTTATTTGATATCGAAGACCGACGATAATGGTGATAACGCCCTTGTTTAATTATCCAATATTGAACGTAATGACGATAGTGGTGTTGTTGCATTATCTTGATTAATATTCAAGGTAACTGAACAAAGTTAATATTTTACGTGGGAAAAAGTTTTATCACCAATCTTTTTATTTTGTTATAATTAATTAATTACTCCTTATTGCGGTGATGAGGAGAAGAAATCATTGTTCGTACAACTTGGAAATTTGTAATAATACAAAAAAATTTGGAACATAAACGGTTTTAGATATAAAGTTTTATGTATTAATCAATATTCCTGCTTTTTAGTATTGTATTTCTTTTTAGAGGTAATAAATAAAAGACGAATCATGTTCGTTGGAAAATCATTCAATTACTTGCAGAAACAAGGCTTGATAAATTTCATTCAATATTCATGCGCCTGTATTTGTGAAGAAGGTTGTAAGTTTAGTATCGATATTTGATTAAAAATTTTAAAGTATCCTTGCAACATGTATATCTTTTAACATATATGCATTAATTGATTGTATCTTATTTCGCAAAAAAATATATCCTCTAATTAACATATGATCGAATTGTCCCAACATTTGTTTACTCATTATTATAATAAATAGATAAATAACAAAGTGAAACTTTCGTTGTGTGTTAAGCGCACGCTGTTGTTCTCATTAAATCCGTTTTGGTGGTAGACAATCCTTAAACCAGGATATCATTATGTAGGTCTGTCTGTATTCAATTAATAAAAATCACAAAGAAAAACACTACACAATTTTAACAGTCTTACCTTTCGTACAGGAAAGAACAAATCATTGCGCCTTATGTATGCTATTCCCCCATTTCGATTCGAAACTTACCAAAAAAATTCGGTGTTAACAACATTAAGAGAAAAGGATTAACCGATCGAGTCAAAGGTTTCCCTTTTATTATACGAAAAACGTTAATCGTATCTTGTTGGAATTACTTCTTTTCAACAACGCGTATACGATAACTTCTTAATTAATCGTGTACGATCAGAATTAACCGTTTCAGAAATCTTGCATGGAATTTTAAGCTTGTATAATTCTCTATTTGGATTAATTTAAAATTTCCTAATAATTATCTGCAGAGGTTTACTAATTTTTCCTAATGAAGATCTTCCTAAAAATGAACAGAAAAGAATACTAAACTCGGTAACGTTAATATATACGGTCTCTAACTTTGGCAATAAATTTCTTGTACAATAAACAATCACAAAGTCCTAGGTTTGCGACAACGAATAATGAATCTTTTTTATTGATCGTGTCAGTATTTTCTTAATTACCTCATGGTTGTACAGGATTAGACAATTGCATGTTGGTCGTTGTTATTGTTCATTGATCCACAAAGAACCGAAAATTCGGGATAAAGGCTATCAAAATCAATAATACATGCTCACTGTTTCACAGTTTCATACTAAAAATACGCTGAATCCCGTCAACGAAAATGTTATATAAATGCATGAGCCATATTCACGAGAAGAAAATGAAAATGGAAAAAACAAAAGAGAGTCTAAATCAAAAAGCGATAAGACATCGTGCAAGTCTAACTGCTTTTGAGCAATTCAGATCAAAGTATCGACAAGCAGTCCGATGTCTTCTTTCTAAAGAACTCGTGCAAATGGCAAATCCTCTTCCACTAAATCATTCGGAACTGGAAGAATTACTCAATTTCGGCAAACGTGCAAGAGGAGAACGAGGCCTGCCTCGCCCACAGAATCAATGGGTATTATACCGCAAATATAAGAATCTCCAGATTGACGCTGACAGATTTGGTCAGATTACGAAGAAAGTGGCAGTACTATGGCGCCAAGAGACAAATTCTGTTAAACAATTTTTTGAGTTTCTTGCAGAAACTAGCAAACGCGCACATAAACTAGCTTTTCCTGATTATCGTTTTCGACCAGGACAAAACTTTTCCAAAAGAAGAAAGTATATGAGTAAACCTAAACAGGTAATCAACTTCGAATCCAACAATAATGTAATTGGAAACCAAATACATCAATTTTCTACCACCAATACAATCTCGGAATCTCCTCAACAGACATATCCTGAATGTTGGAATAGCAATGAATTTTTTGATTTAGATCTATTCAACATGACATTAAATTTACAACCGCAAGAATCATCAATACCCTCATCCATACCCACACCAAAAATTGATAGTTTACCTTCTCAGACAAGTAATGAACAAGTCGAACCTTGCCAAGATTTGATAGTCCCCTCGATGCAAGAAATCGATCGTACTTCACAAGCTTTAATTGACCTTCAAAACGAAGTTATTTTGCTTTTGCTTGCGAATCAGCAAAACTGGTCATTTAACCCGAACTTTCCAGGGTATTAATCGATTAAATATTATTAGTCTATCATCGACATTTTTGAGTCAATTAATTTTAAGATTTTACAAATAAGATATTCCTTTTCGAGAAATTCTTCGTTATTTTTGTAATTTATAACATGTACATTATGAGAATTCATTTATGCATATTATTCAAATAGCACAACTTACTTGATTTCAAATTTCGTGTTCAATGCTTGCTTTACGTGAATACGAGAAATTTTTACTATCGGTTGTTTTGTGCGCGATTCTTTTGTTGAATAAAAGGGGAATTTTTTAAAGTTTTGATCGCCCGCATTCTTCATGTGTGCATGTAACGCTAATCCTAAATATGGTATTTATCTCATTGTATGATTTGTGTAAATCTTTAGAATTAAAAACGTTTCTCTCACTTGAAAATAATGTCGCAAAGCTCCGGCGAAGTAAAAATTTATATTCTCTACTTCAATATCAACAAACATGCCCTTCTTAATTACAGATAGTTAATTCAGGGTGCAGAAGAATGCGTTTGCTATCTCATTTCACAAGATCATACGTACCAATATCATGCGTAATTAGCGAACATGGCACAGCGAATCTCGTAAACCTGAGGAAAAAGCAGAAGAAAAAATTTAGCTGGTTTATCGATATATCGGTTAAGACTTATTATGATTCTCTTAAATGAATCTAATTAATTTAGTTATATTAATTAGCTAGAAATTTGTGATTGATAATTCCTTCGCAATAGGATAAAACCTTGCTTAGTACAAACCTGGCTTAAAGTAGTTCCGATTCACCGTTGTAATCCCCAATTTAAATATCTTCATCAAGCATAGTTTAGCTGACCAAATGTATTTAACTACTTAACACAATTAAAAATATGTCTTAGAATTAACGAACATTCTGACGAAACATATTATTACAACCAAATTTCGATATAACGAACCTTTTATCAAAATTTCTTATGAACCTTTGTTATATAAAGATAGTCTTTAATCAATAAAATATTTTCTTTCATTATATCAGGATTTCGTTAAATTTAGATTCATTATATCAAGGCGAGGTTTGACTGTAATCGAATATAGCTTTTTCCCTCTCGTACGCATTAATATCCCATAGAAAATTTTTTTTCTCCAAAGGTGATGTTTATATTTTTCTGTGAATTTCCTATTAACCTAAAAAAATTTTGCAAAAAGAAAAAAAGGTCGATTTTAGCGTTATTGAGAATTGACTTTAGCGCTATTGAGAATTGACTCTTGAGAAAGTAAACAAGTGCATGGTATTCAGTTTAACTCATGACATTTTTGAGAAACAGGTGGGATAAGAGAACATTATTCTAGAGTAACATGCTTTTTGGAGATGAGTAAGCCGGGGGTTTTCTTTGTATGTATAAAAATATAGCTGTGTTAATTCGTATTTTTAGTAAACGTTTGTTTCTAAAATATTGAGAATAGCAACAAATAGCAATACGCTAGATTCCTTACAAGATGCTTGATTAATTAGATTTTGGGAAAAAGAATTGTCCGGTTAATTCATTAATTTCCAACCGGTCGATGCTGCTGTTGTCAGATGCAAGTACCTCCTTATCTGTTATCATGATAAAAATTCAGGAGATACAAATATAATAAAAAAAAAATACTGAATAAATTTTATTGTTGTCACTGTATATTACGCAAATACGATTTCCCCTGATTGATCTTTGCAATGCGGGATTTTCAACTCACATTTCTAAATGTGGAAACAATCTCGAAAGATGTGTGTGACAAAATAAAATGAAGGTACCAATTTCCCGCGTTTTTTTCGTTAACCAATTATAAATTTTTGCTTATTCCTTTGTTGTAATCAAATAAAGATTTGCATGCGGAAGAAAGCATCCTAACTATTACCGTTATCTTTAAATCGTTCTTTCTATCCTCCATTAAGTAACTGTGAGAGAACTGATTTTACTTTTTTGATTAAAGCAAGTTTGGAAATTGTAATGAAAGAAAGGAAGTGTTTCGTGCGTTGCTTACCTATTGTTCAATTAATTGTGAATGATGCATACCAATGAGACATTGGGGAATTTAGTTTGCAAAACAAATCACAATAGCGGTCTCTTTCTTTACCCTTTGTTGTGAAAATCATAATTCCAAGAATACTTTGTTTACACGATAATATGACGTAAAGAAAATATGTCGCCGTATTGAATTAGGAAACTCTCATAGTTTGAAACCTTTACTCCCGCCCTCACAAAACAAAGATTAGCTCTCATTGGTATAATGGTAAATGCGTGTTCAAACAAAGGCGAAAAACAAAAAGAGAATGTGTATGCAATCAATTAACGAAGTTTGGCACAAGAAACGCTGATAATTCTGTTTTCAATCAATTATATAATCTTCTAAATAGAGCGTTATTTAGTACTACAATGATCCCCAACAAAGTTCTTTTTATTGAATATAATAAGCTTGAAGGGTCACAAACTAAAATTAGTTTTACGTTAACATTACAACGACAAATATTCCTAAACTAGCATCACGATCTTAGACAATTTCAGCCATTTAAAAGGTCATCTATAGAAAACAGAGCTAATAAGTTTTGTTCTAGAAATTTGAGATCTATTTTTAGTTTTATAATATAATCTTACCGTGTATCTATATCACCCCACACAAGATACCTATCGACTTATACCCGAATTTAATTAAACAGAAAATTAAAACACATGTCAATGTGTTTTAATTTCTTAACAAACTTACGTATCGATAACCTTAATTTAGGTTAACAAATAGCGCGTATTACCTAGTAACTGGTATCGATTTTAAGAAACCTAATCAATTAATAAAACACAATTGGTAAGACGACATAATCGAAGAAAACAGTGACAGACATTTATTTCTCATATTAAAAAGAGGCTGATACCAACATCGTGCGTGCTTCACGCATAAGCCCACAAACCAAATTTTTTTTGTCATTGTTTCTATCAAACTTTATCTTCAAACACCAATAATAAGCGAGAGATGAAAGACAGAAACATCCTCTTGCAATAATAAACTTCGAGTTTCGACTTTTATTAACAATAAAATATGAGATGTGTATACTCGGTGCTTTATATGCGGAATAAGTTAATGATGCCATTATTTTTACACTATTAATTAATAATGCCATTAATAATGTTAAAATGATATGATAAACAGATACTATATAGCATTGTTTCCATAGTTAGATTAATACTTACCTATTGTCCAATAGCGTTCAATCAATCATGAGTGTTGCACACGCAGATTTATGCATACCGATACCGCGTGCAATTTAACCTCTTCCATATTCATTAAATTCACGAAAAGAAAGATCAAAGAATAAAAAGAATAAATCAAAGGTTTTAATTTAATTTGAAGGGAAGAGAAGAAGAGAGAAGAAGAAAAATAAGAGGAAGAAGGAGAAAAAATGGGCATTGCCGAATCGTTATTTTTCACTTATCAAAGAGTAAAAGAGCAAAATTCGGCACAAGAAAAGAATCAAGTTTTTCATGCATAACATTTTCCCATCCATAGAGATGACATACATGTAAACAAATCCCCTAACCTTAAACCGGGATCATTAAACGAACCTTCAGTAAGGTAAGCATATATAAAATCAGATTCACCTTTATCTTCTAGTATATAAAGAGCGAGAGAAACGCTCTTTTTCATATCTAACAATTTTCCTCTCCGACCCAACTCCAATTTCCTTTTCTTTCTTTTTCTTCTAATACCATGTTTAATTTATTTTAAACATTCATTCTTTTTTTTCTCTCCTTTTCTCGTCTCTTTCTCTCCTGTCTACATACCATACATACATACATACATACATACATACATATATTAATATATATGTATTTATATAAATTCACTCTTTAATAAACAGCATTTGTCGTTTATAACAACATTCATATGCTATAATCTGCAAATGTTCGCAAAAAGAGACATTACTCAAAAAAATCTCGGTAACAGATGAATTCTGATAGCATGTGTTTTTTCACTCAAAATAGCAAAAACGTTTACGCGTCTTTTTATGCAGGAAATAATTCGTAATTTCGTCATCTCTCCCTCGTTCCCAGGCAAACTTCAAGAAATGGAAATTGCTAGGTTTATATTCTCTTGGTTTTTATTTGGTATATACATATTAAATATTAGCTCATTTGATTGTTTATTGAATAGATTGCCTCCCTCCCTCAACAAGAATACAAAGCGTAATTTTGCAACTTGTCATACATCTTTGCGCACAAACCATGGTAAAGTTTGCTAAAATCATATGAATTCATATTAGTATCAAACTGTTAAAGCCCTACACTCAAACCTCGTTATGGTGAAGATATTGGGGTAAGCGAAAAATTTTCACTATAGCTTATACCGAGAGAATATTATATATCTTCATTATATCGAGTTGAAGTCTCTTAATATTCTGAGAAAAAGTCTCTTAATATTCTGAGAAAAGTCTTTCATTATATCGAGAGTTTTACTATAATGAGAGTTTATTATAACGAGCGTGAATTGTATATGCTATTATTAATGCACCCTATCATCATTATATCATTATATGTACATATAATATCATTAGGCATCTAGAGTTACCATCATCGGTCAAGGACCAAAATTTCGTCAATTAATGGGTTTCGGTATCTATCACTATTTACATAACCACGTAAAGCCTTTGAACAATAACGAAAAGATCAAATTAAAAGACTATAATTTATTCCATTATAACTTTTTAAGCGCGTCCTTGGTTAAAACTATTCGGGCTCGAGGTTTTGTACGCGAACTTACGAATTTAATCGATTAAAAGGATAGAAATCCTCGAATTTTCGTGTATTTCGTTAGTCATTTCCGGTTCCAGTCTAAGGTCAGCAAAGATTAATATAATGTCATCGATAATTGCTTCTTTTAAATTTCTTAAATTTCGAACAATTAAACGAAACGACTGACTTCAATATCATCTTTTCTCTTTACATTAATTGTAATAATAAATAGTCGTTGAACCATATAATTTCTTATTTAATATCCTTAAATCTGTTGCTCGAAACAGACAGCGTTACGAAAAATTTTAGACCTCGAACTGGAGGTTAAAGAATATTCGACATGCGTGTTAAATATTTACGATGTACAAGTGCGCACCTCGTCGCGACAGCCTCGTCTCCACCATTGATTATACCTCCGAATGGTTATTAAAATCCCACACAATCAACAATAAGCGGAGCTCCCCCCCCCCCTTTTCACTCCATGATAAATTCGATCCGTGAAACGTTTGGACTTCATAAGCTTTTTTAAGTTAAATAAGATTTTTTAAGATTTTTAAGCTATATTAAATAATAGAGGTTCATAATACTAAAACTAGCAATACTAAGATTGACAATAAGAAAGTATGTAATAAACATGGTCAATTACTAAGCAGGGTTGGCAAATAATAACAAGGTTAATAAAAATAAGAAAGTTGGTTAATCGGATAATAAGTCTCAAGTATTTAAATGAATTATGTAAAATTATGCTAAGCACGTAAACCAAATTGACTTAAATATTCAACGTCACTGTAATATGCTGTGAGTGCATCAAAAATCTGCAATACATAAATAACATTGTTTTATCATGCAAAGCAAATTTACATAAATTAATTTAATTAACTTACAGATCAGGTTATGGTGTTTACACAACTTATACCGATTTTATCCAAATGCATGGAACAAGAGAAGAGCTTTTTCTCTCTTCTGTATTATGAATTAGAATCAAAAAAAAAAATCGTAAAGATCTTTGAGTATAATGCTTTCTAGTCTTAAAAAAAGCCGAACTTGAAACCAATTAAAATTCTTGATCTTTCATTTTTTTCGGAAAAAAGTTCCGTTCTTCAAAAACTGCACTCTTCTCTAATGAGCTAAAACGTTATTAAATTTCAACGTTTGTTTCGTTATAGCCGACCAGACTTAACATCAACGGTAAATTTTTTTAAGTTTCACTTTACGTTTATCTTGACGATCGAGAAGAATCAAATCCACTCTTATTTATCCGTAAATATGAAACATTAATAAAAGCACTGCGATGTAAATCCGACTTTACCTTTGATCAAAGATGGTGTTTCATCACCAATATTGCCGAACGAAATTCGATGAAAATTTACACCACCAAAGAGAACAATAAAAATAGCTTCCTTGTTATTGTTTCTTAGCCAATCAAATCGGGACGTCAACAAAGTAAATAAACATCTTTTTTCTTAGTTACACTGTTTCATCATGCATAATAAAATTTTATTTTCATTTTATGTGTTGCTAAATTGTCGACCGGGTATAGATGAAACCTTTTGAGAGTAGCCACTCGTTACACGGATAATCTTGAAAACTATAAAAGCTCACCCTTTCACTAGCCACAACAAATCGAAAGAATTCGAAAAATCACAACAATGAAAAGAAATTCAGAATCATATAAAATTCAAAAACAAGCTCATCGTCAGCAATTAAAAGAGCTTGCCCTAGAAAATTTTAAAGCGAAATACAAGGCAGCGGTGCATTGTCTTCTCCGGGACGGACTTTCTTCGGCCAAAGAGTTGCCGTATGGGTTGACTATTTCGGATCTCGAAAACCTTCTGGATTTCGGTAAACGCATTACGGGAAATGACGATAAATTGCCACGTCCTCAAAATTCGTGGATCATATATCGAAAGTTTATGGGACGTCGTATTATCGAATCAAAAGAAGCAGTGTTATTCACGGATATTACCAAGCTTGCCGGAGAAAGATGGCAAAAAGAATCCGAAGAAGTAAGACAGCTCTTTTTTATTCTCGCAGAGGCAAACAAACGAGCACATAAGTTTGCCTTTCCAAATTACCGTTACAAGCCTACACACAAGACCATTGGAAAAGGTAACGAGGCTAAATATAAATTGATAATGGACAAGAGAGTTACCAGCTATGTAACTAATAGAACAACATCCACAACAAATGATACCGATAAGAATAAACCAATAGAGCAAATTAACCCGCCATTTTTATTGGAATTATCCAATTTCGTAGTGCCTTCTCACCTGAATGAAAACACTATCGATAATTCTAATAAGAATGTATTATGTGAACAGATACAGAATACAGCTAGTTCGCAATTTTTATGGGATTTATCTACCCCCATAGTACCTTCCCAACACGAAGAACCATTCGTTCAAGAAGACCCAACCTCGAGTCTTGTTAATTTAGATTATCAAATTAGATCCGAATTAAATCTCTTGCCCATTTATGAATCAAATAATAATATGATAATCAACGAACCAATCCTTGATATACCTGCTGAATCCTCATCTTTCCATTCTGCAATTTTTCAAAAACCAGAACAAAATTTAATGGAATTTAATTATTATGACGCGTTAAATTTCTTTCCCGAAGACATTCGTCAAGATGAAATCAATAGTCCGATGATAACCAATGATTCTAAATTGACATTTGATTTCGGCGAATTATTTCAATTTATTGAATTTCCATACTATTTTTAATCATGAATCATATATTATTCTTAATTTTAATATAATATTTAAATCACAAAAAAAAATATAAAAAAAATATTTTTTAATTCATTCATAGAAATAATTATTTTATCACCCAACTCACTCGTGTATCTGTTATCATCGTTCAAACTTTAAGTTTATAATAAATTAATCGATAATTAGATTTCATTACGACTTTTAAATAGATATATGCACTCTACTATGAATAATTAAGACGCGCCAATTGGTGCAAATATTATCAACAGCCAATCATATGTTTAATCTTATAAGCTAAATATGTAACAATCAAATTGAAGATTAGTATTAATATGGCTCTTTAACGTTAACGTTAGTAAATCAAATTTGTATTCTAAGATTTTAAAAAATAAACCGATTATTCTAAGCTAAAATACAAAGAATATGATTGAACCAAACGAATCTTTAAATGTCGCAGCATTGCTTTTGCAGGATATGATATGTTGGGACTTGAATGATTTTATTCGTATATTGATTGAGATCTCTTGCATCCAAAAAAATGCAAAAATCATATCTGATATCATTTGAAAGTGGAATCAGAGACACCGGAGATTCGTTGTGTCGATTTTACATTTCGACAATATTCCGATATCGATGTATTGTTCATTCCAGGTTTGATAATTATATAATTTTTGATTTTTTGTTAATTCTAAAGACACATTTTGAATGTAATTTTTATTTGAATGGGGTAAAAGAACCAGAGAATATGCCTATAATTTAGTTTAACGACGAAAAAATTTCTAAGACACTATCCCGAAAGTAGATTATGTGTTAAGTGTTTGTACCGGATCTGCGTTGATTGCAGCTACCGGTCCTTTGGATGGCAAATCAGCGACTATCGCTTATAGATGGTTACCGAACAAGGTTTGCTTTTCGTTTAAAAAACAAAAAATTTAAATTTGAGCCTATAAGGTCCAAATGTTAAATGGATTTACAAAGTCCGACGGGCTCATGATGAAAACACCATTCTTCTGCGTAAGGTAAAATTTATTTATGCCATTTTTCTGTAATAATCACTCTTTTTGACATTAATCTTTAATGTATCAATTTCTTTAGTTTCATTAGGTTCTTTTGACTTTAAATAGATTCTTTAATTGCCTTTCATTTGGAGTTTTAAATAAAACATTTAATTGGTTCTAAGAAATCGATATGGCATTGGGTTTCTTGTCGGATATTTATGGCGAAGGAACAGCTAATAATATAGCGATACGGTCTGAATAAGATTGACATAAGGTTCCAACAATAATTCTATAGGATTATCCGCTTAACAGATCGTTTACGTTTTTTTTTTTTGCTGGCAGGATGCGTTAAAAAATACATACAAATCTTCTGCAGCATTTATTACATTTTTATTTAACATGACGGAATAATCCGGCATTACTTCGATCCTAGAGTTGAATTAAACACTATATATAGAAACTTTAAATAGAAATTTTGACAATTTTTCTGATTGCACGAATATGATCATATGGAGTTTTACTATATTTGTTTTAAGAATAAGAGGCGGGATATACAGCATCGAATTCCGAATTTACTAAATCCTTTTAAAATAATTGTTTAGCAAATGATTTGTCTTCTAAAAACTAACCTTTTTCATTTTAGCTTTCTAGAAAATTCTTTAGCTTTATTAGGAATGAAACGGATTTAAAAAGATGTAAGGAAGGATTGACTATGAAATGATAGGTAAACGGTGATTTGTAGGAATACCCCGTTTCTTAATAACACGCTAATTTATTTTCTTTATAAAAAGAAATTAATAAACCAAAAAAGCATAAGGTATCAATAGAAAATTATTAGTTTACGAATTTTCATGTGCACAAATATAAAGATAAATTTGATAAACGTACCCAGATTATTGTATCCTCATTATATTTTTATTTTCGATTTTGATCGTCATTGGCAAAAATTGTTACACGAGATACAGGATAAATCCGGAATAGACTTGTTTTGATGTGCTAGATCGACTATATGCTGTTATATTTCTATTTTTATTAATAATAGTAACTCACTGAAACAGTACTAACAACAATAATAAACTAATAACCTGGATTATAATTGTTGATACCTCCCTATATTATACCGAGAATAATGGAAAAACAAATAACCTACGCACGAAAACTATACATTGTTTTTTATAAAAATTCGTGCAAATGTTAATATTAGAAACCTAACTTTTAATCTTATCTTTATGTTAATTCTAAAGAACCCCCACGTATATATTTAATACATTTTGTGTATCAAATAATGTGAATGCATCCAGTTTCATTTATAAAAGGAATCATTGTAAAAGTAATAAATATCTTTTACTCAAATAGCATATTTATTCGGTCAACCTTTAGAATTGAGTTCGGCTAGAAAAAAATTTTAATAATTACGTTTATTTACGGGTAAAATTACTTCCAAATATTTCTTTTGAAAGCTTTATTTGTATTGTTGTTCTGACACTTGGTCCTGTTTGTGCGATCATTCAGACTCTCTTATAATTTTTTCCGCTTTAAAAACCTGTTTTTTGATTATTATTATTATTATTATTATTATTATTATTATTATTATTATTATTACTATTACTATTACGTCTACTACTACTATTGCTACTACTACTACTACTACTGCTACTATTATTATTATTATTATTATTATTAATTATTATTATTATTATTACTATTATTATTATTATTATTATTATTATTATTATTATTATTATTATTATTATTATTATTCATCATCTCCGCTTTTCCAGTTTTCTTTATTATTTACTTTTCTTTGTTCATTTTTACGTGTGATTTCGCGCTCAAATAAATTAAACATCATTAAGCTAAAGTATATTATGCATATGCAGTTGTGCATATTTAAAAATTTGGAGTCAATTATAAAAAATTAATTTACTGTTTTCCTAAAAGAGTAAATCATGTCATTGATCATTGAAATCTGTATTTACATTAAATTAGAAATGACACGAAAAAAGAAACTGTCGTGATTACAATGAAACTAAATTCTTTGTACTTTCGCTGATTATCAAGTCACGGCGGGCAAAAAAGCAACCCTTATCTTTGTCTTGCAAAAAAAGTAATCATATAGCGCCAGTTGAAAGTCATACCTTATTGTTGCTGTGGAACGCACACTCTTTATCTAACAATCATAAACGAGTATCATGTTATTCCGAGATGCTGGGATTACCGACCCCAAATTAAATTATATTGCAAATAAGTAATCACTTATCTCGTATTTACACATATCTCGATGTATTCTCCTGGTTTAGGTTACATTCGGATGATCTCTTCGAATATATAAATATCTCTACTCCCCGTCTCAAAAACCTTCATATAAAATATCGAAACAAATTAATTAATTACAACAAAATGTCCAATACAAAATCTAAAATGTCCAAAACAACAACTAAAAATTCAAATGGCACCTGGAAGAAATCAAAGACAATGAAAGAAACAAATAAACCTTTCAGAATCAATAAGAAATCAAAAACGGTTTTCGATTTTAATCTTTCAAACTCAAAATATAAACAAGCCATTACCCGCATTCTAAACGAGGAAATCTCACAACTTGACCATCCACTGAAATTCACTCGTTCAGAACTTGAAAATCTTTTGGATTTTGGCAGACGAGTCTCGAGTAAAAAAATTCCACGGCCACAAAACAAATGGGTGCTTTATAGAAAAGCAGAGGGGATAAAACTCACTAAAAACGGAGATAAACCAGAATTCAATGCGATAGCCAGAATCATCGGTGAAAGATGGCAAGAAGAGGCGCAAGAAGTAAAACGGTTCTTTGAACTTTTGGCGGATATTGGAAAAAGAGCTCACCAAGAAGCTTTCCCGCAGTATAAATATAAACCGAAGAGACGCACAGATTCCGGCGAGCGTAACTACGAATGGGTAAAAGAAGATCATGAAGTAAATAATAAATTAACTGTTAGTTGTTCAGAAAGTGATATAAATAATAAATTAACTGTTAGTTGTTCAGAAAATGATACACAAAGTGTACAATTACTGGATGAGATACCATATATTTCAACGGACTTTAATAATTATAATTATTTGGTTGATCCCCAGCAACAAATATACTACAATGATATCTATTATAGCACTGATAATACATACGCCAATTTTACGAATATGTTACAAGAAGAGCCAGAAAAACAATTTATCAATCCGTATTTTCTAACAACAACAGATACACATTCTGCAACACATATTGAAACGCAAGTTTCTCAATTTCCTTCAATCTTAAGTCTAGAAGAGAACTTGTCATGCTTAAATCCAGAAGAGAACCTGGCATGGCCATTTAAGAACACTTCATGCTTGTCATTTCCATTTACAAGTTAGACAAGTCAAAATATTTATTAAATCTAATATATTGGTGGTGGTGGTGGTGGTGGTGGTGGTGATGGTGGTGAAAGAAGTTATTTAGCGCTTCCATTTTTAGAGTATTTTACTTCTTATTCTTGTTTAACATGCAAAAATTTACTATTATTATTTAGTGTAATTATGGTATTTAAAAGTACATTTGTAAAATATACGCACATATAATTTATTAAACGCATATATTCAAGCGTAATTATGTTATTATTCGATTGTACCAAATAACACAACGTATGCTTAAGCGTTCCTTAAGATTGTTCTTTGTAAACTTTGTTCGATAATCAATAAAATACTGTTAAAATAAGCAGCAACGAAAAACGTGCAGAAAATCACTCTTGGAGGGAGGACAGACGCAAACGAGGATCAACGTTTTGGCGGCAGCGGCGTTACGATCATTGCACCTATAACAAGCACAACGTTGTTCATCAATTTTGATTCCTGAAACCGGGGAGCAATTCGATTATCATTCTGTTACCTAAGCAGACAATATTTAGATTACATAAACTAGGGACCACAATAATATGAAGGCATGAATGATTATCGTTACATGGAAAATTGATTATGTATTTGTGCTTGGTAAACTTTATCCCGAAAACTTAACTATTTTTAGTAATCTCTACTTCACAACGATAAAGGTCTAATTATATCCGCAAAGAATATCTTTCGGGTTAACATTTAATATTGTTTCAGCGTCTAATCACTTACTATCTAGAATATTTGATTTCGAAAAGGACAATACCCTAAATATTAAAATATATACTACAATTTATGATGCAAAATACTGAATTTTTTATTTTTGTTAACCGTAACTAAAATAGAAAACTCTTGATTTCCCTGGTACAATTCCGGAGCACGAAGTGGCAAAGCTGCTGCCTACTACATACAGTTTTATATTAAATGCTAAAAAAAGAAAAAGTCCCGAGTTTTTGGACTATCGGATGTTCTTATTATATGCTATGTTTAGACTAGGCTGTAATTCTTATTTTCAATTCTTAATTAATTTGTAAATTATAATTTGAACAATATTTCGAATTTGTCAATTAATTAAACGCCGATATTTTAATCTATTGACGACATCTTTAAATAAATTAGGTTTCTTTACCTACTAACCAAAAAAGGCTCGACTAGCTCAACTGGCTAGAGCATCAAGCGGTACTTAGCCCGGGCTTGTGTGAACACGAGTTCGATACCTGCTTGAGACTAAAATACGAGATATGCGTGAGAGGATTTAATAAAATTACGCGAGTTCTTTGAATTGGTAATGCGAGATACGTTGTAAGCGTGATAAATTAAAAATTTCTCAAGTGGTGACTAAGTACTCTTGAAGATGCGGCGTTCAAGTCCCGCGTCGAGCAGGTTTTTTATCATAAGATTTGTTTGCGTCATAAATTATTATGGAAGCATCCGAGAAGAAAAATATAAATCATTCGTTCGTGCATCTATCATTCATTATACGACGAAAAGCTCGGAATGACATCTCAGAATGATATGATAAGAAACCCTTAACAAATGAACTATGTGAATGAGAATTAACTCATTAACAATAACTGAGCGAGTTAATTAATATAGGCGCATCGTATAACAGCCACAATAATAAAACTATCATAAAGGTGAATTAATATCGCAAAGGTCCATAAGGTTGTAAGAAGAATAAAAATATTTGGTGACTCGTGAGTATCGTAACCAGGTTCCTGATCCATAGAAAATTCCTGATTTTAGATGAATAGCACTATGGAAAATTACTTTTACAGTCACGCCCATCGGTAATCACTTAATTTGACTTTTCCGAGAGATGTCTTTGCTGTGCGTAAGGTTAAAGCTATGTCGTGCATCAATCGTTTCCTAATTGTAAATTAAAAGTTCACTTGGATTGATTGTCACTCGATTCGGGTGGTCGGTAATGAATAACAATCGGAATTAATGATAAGTTATCATTTTCCTTTTGGGAAATATATACATGTGGTCTAAGTCTAAGTGTAATATTATACTATTAAATAGGTTTTAGTAAATAAAAGAAGGTAAAAATAATATTATATTATTAACTTAAAAAACATTAGGTACATTAGTATAGACATTTGTCAAGCAGCTACGAGAAAGGCCGTGTGATAAAGTACGTTCATAAGATAATAGATTTTTTATTATTTTTCTTCTTTTGATATTTTACTATTGATTTTGAAATTTCACTTTTTCATAAAGTTATCGAAGTGGATCGCGGCTATAATTTATAGCGTTGTTAAAAATAACAACAAAGATGGAAAGAAGACTAGAAACTCGATTTGAATGAAGCGAGGAATTGATAGTTTAAGGAAAGAGGTCAAAGGTAAAGATTTTTTATTAAATTTATTGCTGACTTTGAATACAGATCGTGATTTAGTACAACATTCGAGTAAATTTGAAAATTTATTGTTTTTTTCACGTCAAGATTAAGATGGATTAAATTTTTTTTTCAAATTTTTTTTTGTAGTCTAGTAATATAGCATCTCAGAACTGCAAATCTCACCCACCATCAAAAAACGTCCGTTAGAGCAATCCAAATGGTTCTTGGAAAAACTCCAACACTCGCTTCACATATAAAAAACTATTAATAACTTCGTATTTGAGGAAATCACCAAAGAAGCTGCGCGTTTATATCCTTGATGTCAATTTATGTCAATCCACGGAGTCGGGAACACTCCATTCATTACGATCCTGAGTTGGTTTGATCCAACCCTTCAAAAACAACAAGAGTAACATTGATGGCCATCGATACTCGTTGGAAAGGCACTCACATAGATTAATGTATTTATTTAGAACTATAACGTCGAGTTTGAAACTTTATACATCATTATAATGTAAAATTTTGTACCTCTATTATCAACATGATGGGATCAGGCATTTTTGTTGATATATAAGAGGGTTGATAACTCGGAGGTTAGCGTCAATGTCAATAAGTTCAAGCGAAATTTTTTCTGCAATAAATGTTGATATTAAGAGATTGATAATAGGGAGGGCGACTGTTTTCATAATGATTAATAATTTGAATAAATACTTGGTCTCGAAATGATAGTCAAAAAACCATTGGACATAATTTCAAATCCGGTACCCGAGGAAGAATTGTGAACGAGCCCTACGATAAAATGTATTGTCGGATCAAGCAAAAAAGTATGGTATGTACAATCAGACATCATACTATAATTATATAGCCAAACCTTTGAGAAACCGAACTGAACGGGTTTGGTTAGTAGTAAAAAATTCATCTAATCGAGGGAACTTTAATATAACTGTTTCTGGGCCCAAATTCGATTGATTTGTATCTCGAACCAATAATCAAACCCTTTTTCCGAGGATAGTATGGCATACTTTTCATTGTTCTAACCATACATATTATCGTAACATCCATTGCCAGACACAACAAAACAAACAGTCGATTGCTAATTATTCTTTGTGGTTTTATTGGTTTGAGGCGTATTTATAAACAACCTCTGTCACACGATGCCAAATTAATGAATTGATTTAAGATGCAAAATTCTCGTAATTTTATTAATACCATCATTAACATTTCTTTGACATTGAAAAACGCCACACTAGATTATTCACGCATGCAACCAATCATAAAATCATCCTTCCTCATGAATACACCGACGAAGATGTTCAGAAACGATATTGTGCGGCTCGCAAACCATTGATGTCGAGTAGTTTTATATGGTTGTTGGAGATGCCAAGGGTGATATATGGTGGACTAAGAAAAAGATCACAATTATGGTAATACGCGTTGCAAATAAAATATTTTTAAAATCAGTTCAAGTCCAATGGCCCTTTCTAGCCCCATGAAAACAATTATTTGATTTTTCCATTGTCTCATCCTTCCCAGCTCCGAATATAATAAACTTTATTCGTTCGACACACAGCCACTTGCCTCCTGTAGTTGCTTCACCTACTTAGTACCGTAGAATACAATCTTTTGAACATAATAATGCATGGATCGATGCTGCTATGACGTTAAATGACTTTGTGCTTTTGATCATAATAATTCTTCGTGCAATATTCTTCGATATGTCTTATATGAGGTAATATTCTTTGGGGGGAAGGGTTCTATATAAAATCTCGGGTATATATGTTGTGCCCCAAATCACAATTGTCTCAAATTACAATCGGCCCTGAGTATTTGGTTATGTAGGATTTTGATTCGGTGCATATCCAGATTGCATTTCCTTTATAGCGGAGACTAATTAAACTCACGATATAGCGGATAATATTCAAAACTACCTTTTAATAAATCCACTCGATATAGTAGGTTTAATTTACTAGTAAATTTTCAAAAACTCGATATAATGGATTTCTACTAATAGATTTTTTATTATGCTTTCAAACTCAGCAGATTCTAGAATAATCCATAATGAGGTAATATATGTCATCCCTTAACATGAATTTCATAATTCTTTTTTTTCAATAAATATTCTCAATTTTTTTCATACTTTTTGATCCATAACATCTTAAGAGCAATTTCATATCTAAGAATTAAAATGATTAAGAATTAAAAATGATTAAGAATTAAAATGATTAAGAATTAAATGATGAAGAACTAACTTCGAACGCGGATCGAAAAATCATTCCCCGCTTTTTACCTGCAATTATCATTTCTTCCACAAAAAAAGGAGAGGTTGAATCGTTTAACAAAATCTCTTAGAATTCTTTTGCTATTTTTTTGTTTTTCTGAACAATGAACTTGGATCATCAATTTAATCATGACACAAGTTACATCATATCAATCTTGATGATCCAAACTTTTTTTCTTGTGGTTTAGACATGTCGTGAATGTTTGCCAGAAGACTTTTGTTCCCTTCACAATTGAAACTTGGAACATGTATATGTGTCTGCGTAGATCAAAATTAATCTTATCCCGAGATGCCGAATACAAATTATTTATTATTGTAAGGTACATTACATTTTCACTTTTAACTGTTAGCTCAATTAGTTTAAAGCTTATATCGAAAGAATTATATCATAAATATTTAAATATAAGTCTTTTTAACTTGTATCAGATGCTTGGATCGAGGTTGAAAAATCTCGTTGTCGACGTAGAAGCTATATATTAACGCGCATAACTTGGAAGAAAATGTTATTATTTAATTTATTGATTCAACTTATTGATTATATCCAAGTGTGGATATGAAAAACAAATGTTCAAAAATCACGATCGGTAATTAAAAATGCAATATTGGCTTAATATCACACCGGATGAAGCAAAACTCGATGTGTGATGAACTCACATTATTTTATTCTCAAGATAAATGATATGGAAATCTCCAAATGGTATGAAATTTTTTGGCAAATTGATTTCAGTTCAGCTCCTAAATTCTGGCACTAAGAAAATAATTCTAAAGTAATACTATATTTATAGTGAACCTACGTTATCGAATGTATCCTATTGGCCCAGCTTATGATTAATGGTAGGCTTTTTGGTGATCAGATATAATTTAACCTCTTAATTGATAGTATTTATACTTTTCTCTCACGAACAAAACGACAGATATTCTATTGTTATTTACCTGGAAAGCTAAAATTGCATTCAATCCATGATGATAACATCTCTTCGAGTTAATAATGAATGGCTCAAGAGCTCAAGGTGAGTCTTTATTCTTTTATCTTTCTTTATGATCTAGATTGATCGGGAAAATTTTAAGAGCCCTTTGAGTTACATTGGCCCCGTATAAACGATGTTGATGAAATAAGCGTTCTCCCTTATTCTCTTACAATTTATCTTAATTTTTTTAAGCCCTCTTTTGAAGGTAGTTTAATTATATTCTAATCGTTATTTATCGCATCTTAGTAAGAAAAACACTGATCCGGAAAGCATGACGGACACTTCGCCCGATACTTGATCAAGGTAAACCTTTCTTACAACAATCGATGACGTGTAATTAAATATATGGCAAAACTTTAATGTTTTATTTAAAACATAGAACAAATCGAAGTCAAAGCATCTGGTATTAATATAGGCTCATTGATGAAAATGTTTTATTCAAGCTCGAAGAGCATGGGGAATCACAGATTTTCTTAGAAGATTGATTTATCTATTGATTTGTTTATTTTTGCTATCCGCTTGGATCATTCAATGATCCTCTTTCAATAATCCTTCCTTTATGAATCCAGATTTACCCAAAAAAATTTTCAATAACCAAATCGCGTTGGATGATGATAGAAGATGTACAAATTACGGTGAACGATTAGGTAATAATATATTTGTTATGGTGTATTTGTATAGTGGTAAATATCTATAATAAAAATTTGGGATTTGGGGATTTTTGAATAATCAAACATGCAAGATTCAAGAAGATGCAAAAATGTAAATTGAAGAGAATTAAATGTCCATTAAAGTGGAAGAAAAAATGATGATGATGATGATGATGATGATGATGATGATGATGGTGATGGTGGTGATGGTGATGATATTAATAGTTAAATAATGGAAAGAGAAGAAATCCGTCTTTTGCTGTGGTGATGGCCAATCAAGTTTCTCTACATGATGATAAACCTTATTGTTAAAAGATATAAATATTTTCGTTAGCACCCAATTATATATAGCTAATTCGTGTTTATTTTGACACCATATCAATTCCCATATCGAGCTTTGTTCGAATGGTTATTTCCCAGATAGAATTTATAACAACCCAGCACTTGCGTGCACTGGTTACACTCATGTAACCCCCTAGAAATAGTCCCCCAGCAAAAATTTTGATACGTCTTTAAAGTGACTTCATGAGAAATTCACTCATTTTTTTTCTTGGTTTCTCAGAATTCTATCCGTCTACTCAACCAGGAGTAAACTATCATTTTTCTATCTCTACACGTTCACGGAGAAATTTTCTTTTTGAAACAAAAATGACTACCTTAATATTTTAGAAAGTCGTGGTTAGAATTTTTACGCTACCCTCGCTGTGGAGATTGTTCCGTGGAACCGCCAGTAGTCACAGCACGAAAAGGATGAAATCGTGGTGGACGATGAAGTCCTGTGAGATTCGTACGTGGAGGAGCGTCACGCCTGTGTATCTCCTTCCTCAGCATTTTTGCTGTTTCTTGAATTGTGTGTCGCCAGCTATCATACTCCCGCAGTATCGACTTAGCCACTCGATGACACAGTTGTTCGGGTGGTGAACCCTGAGGAAATGGCGCAAGAGGAGGTCTAGATGACAATATGAATCTGTCGAATTTCTATTAGCGAATTAATAATTTCTTAGATTAACAATGACCAAAAATCGTGTAAAGAGGGAGGCGCAGAAACCCTGATATTCACAAATAGTATTAGTTCAAGTTCGTCTCTATGCCAGGGCACAGGTGCGTGTTCCTCTTCCTCGTCTGAGGAAGAAAATATTTCGGGCGTAGGTGTTCGAATCGCCAGCGACCGGGTTGGTGGTGTTGTTATCCGTTCCGGCATATTGTGGGTGAAAATTAGTCTATAGTGCCACAGTTGAAGTAGACAAAGTAATAGCAAACCAAGCGTGTTTAACTTAAGGAACAAACAAGAATATCAGTGATAGTGGTATAATTTGTGCTGAGAGTGTAGGAAGCAAAAGTTTGATCTGTTTTTTGCTTCAAACATTTGACTTTTGGTCAATGGATGATGACGAAATGTTTACATATTACTGAGAATGTCCATGATGTGTTACCCATCCTGATTTGAAACCTGTATTTGATCAGGTGATAATAGGTTAGAGACGATGTATTATGGCATGGACAGATAAGTTTCATTCTATCAAATCTCTGATTGGATCTTGTAAAAAAAGTTGATAATAAAGCAATTAGTCCATTGTTTAAAACTCTACCATAATAGGCAGGCAATTAATTTGTTGGTTTAAACTCTACCATAACAAGCTGAGTTCTATAGTTTATTTCTATAAAAATAGCAATTAAAGTAACATCTAATATATATATATATATATATATACATGTTAGAAATAAATTTTTTGATGCACGTGTTATTATTTTTAATTAAATTAATCGCGCATAACGATCATTCCAAATGTGATTTTAGGGATTACAATAATAACACTAATAATTTTATTAGTTTCTCAATTTATCTGACATTTAACAAAACTTCCAAAAAACATGTTATATATTGTTTTCCGGAAGTATAAATGTAGAACGAATAAATAACGAGGTGAATAAGTACTGTTCACCATTTCCATCATTGAGTTGGACGTGTCGATAACCTTCATTTAGAAAAATTTCAGCTATGAGAGTTTGCTATTAACAAAACAGGAAAATCTCTGTATAATTTAATTAACCTTACCAGGTTGTAAACTAGCCACGGAGATACAGTAAGAAGCAATAAATTCATTATTACGCACGTCTTCATCATACACACTGAATCTGTTGTTGAATAAACCGAGTTAATTGTAAATCTAGTATCGAATAATAATTTTTCGTTCGAATGCAATCAATTATTTACCTTAAGAATGCTAGGGCTAATTCTTCACAGTTAATATGAAAAGTAAAGGTTTCTTTCCATATTGGATTAAATCCATTGTTAGGTATTGTTTTTGTTTTAAATTTCTGGACTTCCGCACCAGGAACAAACAATTCAAGTTCAACAAATGGATCAACTATATCTCCTTTTGTTTGATCTCGAGGTCTTGGAAGCTGCTGTGCTGAAATAATCTAAAATAAAATAAAAAAAAATAAATATCCCGCCAATTAATGTAATAAATATCCAGAGATGACATCGAATTGATGGTATACCTCAATTTTCAGATGTCTTGTAGAAATATGAGTTAAAGAAGATTCGGAAGAGTTAATTGGAGGAGGATCTCTCAAGCTCTTTGGTTTCAGAACATATCCACATCTTCCATTAACAGCAAACATCGCCTGATTCATTTGCATACCAACGTCTGTAATCGATGTATTAATTAGCGACAAGTGAACTGACTGTTTAAAAATTTACATTAGATTAATTAACTAAAAAACAATTATTTACCAAATTTCTGCCAATTCAATGCCACTAATTGATTTCCAAACATCCAATGATGATGAGGTTCGTAATTTGAAGATTTAATGCGTGTTCCTGCTGGATATATACGTGATAACTGACGAATATTATGACGGATAAAAGCGTTTCTTTCTGCTTTTCCCAATCGTACGGAAGCTCTTTCAGAAAAAGAAGACATCTGACGAAAGTTTGATTTCTCTTTGCAATTGAAGCTATATTAGTAAATTGCTTGCTTTTTTTTTGAATATTGCAGTGTATGATGATAATTACCATGATGATGTTCGAATCCTTTGAATTTTACTGCTGAGCAATAAATAACAAGATCCGACAATTCTTTAGAAACTCGCGGTTTAGTTTTATTTTTAACCTTCTTTTTTGGGTGATGCGGAGTTTCTATATAATTATATTCTGTTAGAAAAAATTTAATTTTGAATAGTTAACATGTATCTTCTTAAAACCTTTTGATGATTCCGCTTCTGATTCGGTGTCAGTAGCCGATTCAGTATCCGTGGTGGAACCCTCTTCGGCGTTGTCATGAGGGATATTCTTTCCCTGATGTAAAAATATTTATATATTAGATGTGATAAATTAATAAAAGAATCGCAATTATCAATTTATCATTCATTACCTTTATAAGAATTTTATACAACAAATCTGCTGGACTTGGCAATGCTTTTTCATGTTCAGATAAAGCTTCTGTAACAAGAAAACCTCCCAACGTCTCACGTAGGATTTGGGCCATTTTAGTCTGTTGTTCAAGAGAACAATGAATCTCTAGAGAAAGAATAAGGGGGTATGGCGAAGCTTTGAATGCATAAGAACGGATAGCAGATATTGTATCTTGAAATGAGATTTTTGATGTTCTATATTAGAGAAAAAACCAAGATGAGATAATTTTTCTGAAGGTAATATTATTGTATTATGTTATTAAAACTCACAAGGTATGCCCATGCGTTACAATAGGTCCGTCAGTTCCATCCCAGCAATCAACTATTTAAATAATATTATTAGTCATAAAAATTTACCAAATGATGAATTGATATATAAATGATGCATACTTTCTACGCAACGACAACCACGTTGTAATACACGAATGTACCCCTCAATTGAAGATTCTCCTTTCAATTGGTATCCCAATAAATATCTTTAATAAAAAATGTAATGAATATTAATAAGAAAATTAAAGTCAGATGAAAAGACAAAACACCCACGTATTATGTGAAGAATCAATAAAATAATGGCTTAAAGGTTGTGTCATATCTTGGAAAAGTTTTGAGTGCTCCGAACAGAAAACTGGATTATCACTCGACATCAAGAAACTGGTAAACCCTTCAAGTGTCATAGCTTTTCGATCATTATCAAGAAATTTTTGATATACATAACCATAATCTTCTTCGGCCAAATTGATCTGAAATCGACGAGTAGTAAATATAAATATAATTAATTAATACGGTGCCAAAAATTTAAGAAAAATTAGAGACTTGCTTTTTGTTCATGAATTAGAAATTCTTTAAATTCATTCAAATTTAAAACATCTTGGTTGGTTTTAGCCAATGATTCAAAAAGCTCCTCCAGTTCTTGTCTGCGTTTTATTAATTTAACGAATCGTTGAAAGTCTGCAAATTCTAATTCACCACGTTTTCCTTCATCCGCTTCCTATATAGAAATTACTTTTAGGCATTTTCTGTTTTGATATTTTAATTAGAAGGGAAATTAAAAAACAGCCTACGTCAAATTTTTGTTTCAACAAGTTTTTTGACAAATTGATGTTCAACTGATGACACAATCTCACAACTTCATCAACTGCCAACTTAGAATTTCCATCTTTATCTGCTTGTTTCCAATATTGTCTAAGCCAAAGTGATTGCCTCCTTCGCATATGTCCAAGACCACCCATCATATCTTTTCTATGTTGATATAATTTCTCCAATGTTTTTACCCATAAGCGGGATGTTTCTAACGAAGGAGCGATAAGATGAAGTGTCTTATATTTGCCAGAATCAACATAGATTATTGTTACCCATTTAGGTTCAACCTCTGAACTCAAATTAAAATGCTCTCTATAATATCGTGCCGCTTCTCCAACACGAAGCTCTTTGATGTTTTCAATGTTGACTAAAGAAATAAAATTATAATAGACGAACATTAAAATAAAAATAATGTTATTTGTTGAATTTACCTTTGCCAGATTTTTTTGAATCCCACAGAATACGTCCTTGGTCGACATCAATTCTAAAAGTACGCGAACGCTGCTTCTTTGCTGATACTTTAGTAAGTGAAATACCCTCCGCAAGAGCTTTATCAATATAAATACTGTCACTTAGAGAAGTTTTATCAAGGGCTGGATACGAAGTAGATTGTCTTCTAAGTTTCCGAGTTTGAGGATCATTAACTTGTTTAATTGTGGCTTGTGTTTCCCCTAAGGTAAGAGCTGGGGTACTATTCGCATCTTTACTCTGGTTCCCGGTAAGAACTGGCTCCGATGTTACAATACTGCTAACTACAACCTCATTAACCAAGCTCTTTCTTCTTTGCTGATGAGCTAAAATGCGTCGGGCTGATGACGACATATCGGCGGTGTATGTGAGTGAATTAGATGTAGACAGCTCAATAGGCACTGGCGTTGCTAAAGGTTGCTTTTCTAAAATTATTGAATTTCTTGGTGAAGAATTTAAAGAAAATCCCGCATTAGGTCCAGAAGACGTATTTTTTTGCATGTTAGCAATATTAGAATCGCTTTTAGAAGCGAAATTCGAACTAGTTACAATTTTCAAATCAGATTTTGCCTTTGGCTTTTTAGGCTCTATTTCAGCCGGTTCAACGTGAAAGGGTTGGTTGAGCACCCCAACGGAATCTTCTATCGATATATTCGAAGCTTTCGATTCTAGTGATATAGAGGTAGGCTCAATTGATAATGTATTCGGCAACCCATTTTCATTTTCATTGTCAATGCTTCTATCCGAGGAATTGTTTTGATCTAAAGAGTGTTTATCTTTGGGAGAGGAGGAAATGGCGAGGTTTTTTTTGGAGGAGGAATCAATGACAGGCTCAATTTCATCTTTGTTCATGCTGGCATCATCATTTTTTATCTTAACGGGATTGGTAGCTTTTGGAATTTCAGATTGCGAACTACTAGCAAAAGGAATTGACCTTGAATCACTCTCCATTGGCAAAATATTCGTTTTTTCGTGATTGTCTTTTCCTTCAACTTCTTCGGCGCCTTTTTGATCTTTATGTTTTCGTTTTTTTGAAAACTTATTCCGCAAGGTAACAAAAGCCACCACAGCGCGTGCAAGCATGGTTAAAAGTGTACAGATATTGCATGAATGAACGAATAGAAAGTTAAAAAATCATTCCAGTGTAAAAATAAATAACTTAAAATTCAGGAGGTAATGGACAATGTTGATGTGCTTGCGTTATTGGCCAGATAAATTAAGACAATTGTCAATGCTGATTATAAATGTATTCTTGTTTACTCAATTACTCAAATGAGCCACGAAATTTGGAATTATACGTATTTATTTTTAAAGCGTGCCGCATTAAGTCACATGTTATTGATGCATGATATCCATAAATAGTATTGAGCAAAGGCTACATGATACAAAAACTACATAATCTGAATATTTTTCGAATTTGTTTCTTGTGCCACAGCATCTTTGAAACCAACAGCGCATCTATGCTTGTAACATATCCAAAAGTGTGTGTTTGATCTTGTGGAATCGAGATGTAATCAAGAGATGTCTTCGGGCAAACTCATGGATTCTTTAACAACTTAAACTTATGATTTCCAAATCTTTGATGTGACAAGGTAAATTATTAATTTTACATAATTTTTATTTTTATTTTTATTTAGACGATGCATAATTTTACATCTAATTAAAATAAGATAATCCCGCCTATTTCTACGCACTTATGATTTTTTATTAAAATTTTTAATATTAAACATATAGCAAATAATATATTTAATTATACAGTGGCGACCAAAAGTAATGACTCAGGGGCTAAATTTACTAATAAAACATAGTGAAAATTAAAATTTTCTCTATATAAAAATTTATAATTTTAATAAGAAATAATTTTTATTTTTATATTAAAATAAAGTTTATTAGTTGTAGCTTAACATATATTTTTTTCAGATTTTTTAGATTTTTTCTGAAAGAGTTGTTCTAATTGTAAAGTTAGTGTAAAAATTTTTATTAATTAAATTTCATTTTTAATTAGTAAAAATTTTTGCATTAACTTTACAATTAGAGCAACTCTTTCAGAAAAAATCTAAAAAATCTGAAAAAAATATATGTTAAGCTACAACTAATAAACTTTATTTTAACATAAAAATAAAAATTATTTCTTATTAAAATTATAAATTTTTATATAGAGAGAAAATTTCAATTTTATTAATAAATTTAGCTCCTGAGTCATTATTTTTGGTCACTACTGTAATATATTAATTAAAATTTTATGAAACTATCATATAAAAAAATAATTTTAATTATATTTTTAATTATACAATAAAAATTAATTACACTTTTAATTCAAATTTATAAAAGATATTACTTAAATATTTATTATTTTTTTATACTTAATATATAATTAGCAATAAAAAATTTATCAAATTAAATAAAATTAATAAAAAAATAATTATTATTTACAGTGATGACCAAAAGTAATGACTCAGAGACTAAATTTACTAATAAAACATAGTGAAAATTAAAATTTTCTCTATATTTTATTAGTAAATTTAGATCCTGAGTCATTACTTTTGATCATCATTATATATACTAAAAAATAACATATATATTAATATTTAAGTATTTTTTAAGATTAATATATAAGTTTTTAAGATTAATATATAATTTTTTTAAATTTTTTCTAAAGAATTATTTTAATTATAAAATTAGTATAAAAATTTTTATTAATTAAAAATAATATTTAATTTATAAAAATATTTATATTAATTTTATAATTTAAATAACTCTTTTAGAAAAAATCTAAAAAATCTGAAATTAAATTATAAAATATTTTTAATACAATAATTCTTTAATATAACAAAATTTAATTAAAATTATAATATATAAACTTAAATTCAGAAATAATTTATTATAAATTATATAATAATTCTACTTAATATAATATATAATAAAATTTTTGAAAGTTTTATATATAAATCTAATTACTTTATTATATTAAGAATAACTTTATATAATTTATAAGTTTTATTTTAATATAAAAATAAAAATTATTTCTTAATAAAATCATAAAGTTAATATAAAGAAAAAATTTAAGTTTTATTATATTTTATTAATAAAATTAATATAATTAAAAGTTATTATAAATTTAATAAAAATTATTAAACTAATATTAAAAATTACAAAAAATATTTATTTTTATAAAATTTTTATTATAAATATAAATTAATAAGATAAAATATTATTTAATATATAAATATTTATTTTATAAATAATTTATTATTAAGATTATTTATAATATATAAGATTAATATATTTATAAAAAATATTTAATATTTTAAATATAGTTAATAATAAAAAATTTTTAAATTTATTATAATAAAATATTATTTAAAAAATATAAACTTTTTATAATTATATTAATATTTATTATAAAAATTTATTTAAAATTATTTATTAAATAATATTAATATTATTATTTAATTAACTTTTTAAGTTAATAAAATTAATTTTAAAAAATAATATTATTATAAAATTTACTAATTAAAATTAATAAAAATAAAATATAAAAAAATATATAAATAAAATTTATTTATAAATATTTAAAATTATTAAATTAATATTAATAAAAAATAAATTAAATATTAATATTTATAAAATATAAATCTTTAATTATATATTATAAAATAAAATTTAAAAAAATTATTATATAATAAAAAATTATTTTAAATAAATTTAATTAATATTATTATTTATTAAAAGTATAATAATAAAATAATTTTATAATTATATAATTATAATTATATTTAATTATAATTATTAAAAAAATAATATATATTTTAATATCTAATATAATTAAAAATTTTTATTTTAATATTATTAACTTAACAAAATATAAAAGAATATATTTATTATAATTCTTAAATATCTTGCTAATAATATAAAACATTCTTTTATATATATTTTAAACTAAAAAATATCTTATATAAAAGTTTTTTTTAATATATTATTATTTAGATTAATAAAAAAAATAATATAATAAATAAGAGATAAATTATTAAATTAATATTATTTAAATTAATATAATAAAATAAAAAATTCAAAATTTTTCTTGTTTTAAATTTATTTCAAGATTATTTAATTAAATTAATTAAATAAAATTTTATAAAAAATAATATTTAACTTATAATTATTCTAGATAAATTAATAATAAACTTTACTTATTAGATATTAATTATTATAAAATTTTTAAATAAATAAATATAAAATTATTATATTAAATAATTAATTAATGAAATTCATTAATTAATTTTAATTAAATATATTTAAATTATTATATATAATAGTTATATAATAAATTAAAAAATTATAAAATAATATTAATTATAACTTAATTAAAAAAATATTTAATATTATACTATTTTAATAATAAATAAAATAAAAGATAATTAATTTTTAATTATAAAGATTTAGTAAAAGAAAATAATAAAGAAATTTTAATAATTAATTCAATTAATAAAAAGATATATAATAAAATAGAAGATTATGAAAATAAGTAAAGAATAATTAGAAATATTAAATAAATAAAATTTTATTATTTTATCTAAATATTCTTTATAATATAGATATAATTTTTTGAATCATATTATGTAAAGTACTTGAATATAAATTAAAAGTTGAACTTAAAAATCAATATAAGATATAAATTATAGAAAAATATACTAGTTAGCACTTTATAATATTTGAATTTTATTAATTATACATGATTTTTAAATTATATATCATGTACTTATAAAATAATAATAGAGTTTAAAATTGTTTATACATGCAAAATATAAAGAATATACACTTAACATTATGATTTTAACTTGGAATCCAATAAAAAAATATATTTAGAAAGAATATACATTTAGAATGAATATATTTGAGAGAATTCTCTATATATAATATATATAACTATATTTATAATTATTAATATTTTTATTTTTTTATTTATTATTAATTTTTGTAATAATATCAATCTTCTTTTATTTATACTCTTTTATATTAATATCAATTACTTGTTAAACTAAAACTTTATCTAAAAATAAATTAATAATATTTATTAAGCTATTCATTATAAGTGTATTAAAAAGATCTTTCTATTCTTTTAATTTAATATCAATAATAATTTGTTTAGAAGCTATGTTAAAATTTTATCATTCAGTTTTTATCATTCAGAAAGTTTATATATAGAATTAACAAATTCAAATAATATTATATTATTTCGAATTTTGTATTCAACAAAAGCTTTATCCATTCAAAATTGTGAACTTTAATAATAAATTATTAGATTTATCAAGATATTCCGATAAATTGATGAAAAACATAATTATCTAATAATTTATTAATTGTTAAAAATTTTGCATGAAGATTTATTTGCATATTATTAAATAAAAAAACTTAATATTTGACTTGATACTGATATTTGTCTGATAATTGATTTTTGATGAGATTGGTTCATAAATATTGTCTAAATTATATTTGTAATCTATGTATATATATATAATATATTATATTTTAAGTTCAACTTATCATTTTGCATAAAATAATCTTTTTTTGATATTTTTGTATTGTTTTTTCACTATATATGTATATATCTAAAATAATTACTTGATTCTCTATATAATTGCATACACTTTTTAATATTTCTGAACTTTTTTTCAAGAACATAAGAACATCCATTTAATTCCATACAAATTTAAACATATTGCATATTTATTAGATTCGTTTGACTTTTCATCAAGTACTTCAATATAAGAAGTTAACTGATGACGACGTGCTATTATTTAATAAAATCAAAAAGCGTTTTTTCAAAACCACAATGAGGTTTTCCCGTGTCCTTGCGTATTTACATGTGACTCAATATTGATATTTACACGTGATTGAACTATTGCACCAATTACATGTACTTAAATCCAATAATTTAGGAGTCCAGTGGACTGGACTAGTTGAATGACAATACGGAATGTGGGTAACGATAATACAAAATTTTTCGAAATTTTCGTATGAAACTCGAGCAGCAAAATACCGGCGCGACCGAGTCGAAATTTTGTTTGCTCAAGTCAACGATAATGTGAATTACTTTGCATTTTATTACCAAAATTTATAATAGGTGTAAAGAAAATCCGCCACATGTATGTACCATGGTTATATTAGCATTCCCTGCTAAAACTTTTATACAAATAATATTTTATTTGTAAAACCAAAGTACATATCCAGTAATAATACCGTAATTCTCGGCAAATAATACCCCGGCCTCTTACATTAAGGGTGTACTTTATCAAGAGGATACTAGTTGCTGAGAATTGGTAATTATATATAAGATAACGGCAATTACAAAAAACAAACGCACGTAAAATCAATACGTGATCCAAAATTAAATAAATAATTATCGTTATTATAATTGAATTAAAGATATGTAATAAATTAAGAATTTTTGTGTTGATATGAATAAGAACCGAAAGAACCGAACCATTAAGATTCTTGCTGGATTATGTCATTGCTGCTACTGCTATTTCTTAAGGATAATAAAGTTGTTATGATTGTTGTTAGAATTGCTCAACATGGTTAATATGTATAACTATCGTTACTATTGCTGGTGCTGGTGATCTTGATTATTGTCGTTGCCATTTGTGAGTATATTCTCACCACCATCGTTAAAATAACTAAAAATTTGTCGTCCATTTTCAATTTTCGTAATCGTATCTTTTTGTTCAGCGATTTTAACGTCTTTCTCAGCGATTATATTGTCTTTCCGAGCAATAGTTTTGCCTCTCTGAGCAATTGTTTCGTTTTTCTGAACAATTGTTTCGTTTTCTGAGCAATTATATTATCTTTCTGAGCAATTATTTCGTCTTTCTGTTCAATTATTTTTTTCCTTTCAGTTAAGGTATTGGATAAATTTCTGCATCTCAGATTACAATCCGACAATTGTGATTTTAATGTTTCATTTTCTTCTTTTAAAGCTTCGTAATCTGATCTTAAGTTTTCGTAATTTGATCTTACTGTTTCGATTTCTTCTCTTCTATGTCTTCTGTCTGTCCTGGCTGAAATAAATATAATAAGACATATTAGAATTATCCCGTACATCTTTTGGCAGTAACGGATTCAGAAAATACTCGTGGCATTTGTCACTCAATAATTATTTTTTTTAGACGAAAAATAGTTTTACGAACAAAAAGAACATTTATTTAACAAGGAGTGTGTTAGAGAAGTGTTTAAGAACGGAAATAAATCATGCGTAGAAGAATATGAAGAATTATAAAACATACGATGAAAAAATGAAATAATTTATTGAACTCTATCTTAAACAACAAGAAAAAGCAATAGAGAACGAACAAAGTGTAAATTAAAAACCAACTATCATTTAAATGAATGCATACTCGAATCTCCTATCATAGTATAAGCGATTTTTTTGTGTTAGAGTGTCGAGCACATATCAATATGTAACTAAAATATAACGTTAGCCATTGGGGATGTTTCACTAACATTAATCAGTAAAGTTTTCCATTCGGACAGTATTAATAAACTCTAATTCAGTCTGATTGCAAAAATTTTACTGCATTTGTGAGGTTCCCTAGAACCTGACAAAAATCATTTTATTTACCTCGAACTAAAACGGTAATATAATGAGTATAGAAATACCATTTTTTAAAGTTTGAATATCTGAAAATTGGATAATGGATATGTGTATTTCCCTTTGTTTTTGTCAGAATAACTTACAGAAAAACCACATTTGCCTTGTTTTGAATAGAGTTAACCAATATAATTTCACAAAAGCAAATTATAAAGAGCTCTTGTTCAAAACTGAAAAGCTAACGGGAAGCAATCTATAAAGTTAATTACACTACTTATACAGTATATTTCTCTACACTCATTGTTGATTTTCCTTATAAGATCTTTATGTATTCTGTATTCATAACGATAAGCGAATACTGAAAACAATTACGCAATGTCTGCTTTCAATCTTTTACAAGATAACGATAACCAAAAATTGTAAAAATAATTGATCTCACCGATAATTAAAATACAACTTTTTTATTGTTTATGAATAAATCACAATTGACGACATAACAATCAGAAAATTAAATATCTTCTAAACACGTTTATCTTGCACTCGCACTCCTCTTCGATTCTTTTTATGCTATCAGATTTGAAGATTTGAAATAAAAAAACTTTTTGTTACTCCCAAATATCAATAAGAAAATAATGTGTCGCAGCCATAAATAATATAGATGACATTAGTCAACCATCTGTTAGTATTACAATGTATAATCTTTTATTTCTATATTATTAATCAATTACTAAACATCTTCCAGAAGTATTATCTATGTTATTTATTTATTAATAATTTGTATAATTCTAAATTATTATTTAAAGATGCTCTATTCTGTTCATATAATCTAATTTTTATTTATCATTAATAAAATAAATCTTTTAAATTATAAAATTGAAATAAAATCTGTTTATTTTTGAATTTAGATTCTGTGTTGGTCCCTGGACCAGTCCAAACATGTTTGTTCAAATCTAAATAATTAAATTACTAAAAGAGCCAACCCTGAATATAAATATATTTTTGCTAAATTTTAAATATTTATAACAAAAAGATTATATTTAAAAGTATTAATAATGTAAAAATCTTAATTTAGTTATAAATATTATTAAGTCTTAAATACTTATACTAAATCAAAAAATAATCTTATTTTTTAATTATAGTAACTTAAAGCAAATGCAATAGCCTGAAAATAAAAATTATATGTTTTTAAATAATAAAAAAGAAGATAATAATGATAAAATATAAAGAAAGAAAGAAGCAGAAGAAGAAGAATAATAATAATAATAATACTTATCAAAAATAATAAATCTTTTATAACTTTTTATAAATTATATATAATATATAATTTGAAGTAAAAAGATTTATATATCAATATAAAATTAATAATTACTTCTAATAAAAATTATTCAAATTTTAACTAATCTTTATAATTTTTTATATTAAATAAAAAATAATCTAAATTAACTTTTTATATACTATTTTAATTATTTTATTATACTTTAATTTAATAATTATAAATTATTATTTTATTAAAAAAAACTAAAATAAAATTATTTTTTTAAAAAAAAAGATATTTTAAATATTATAACTATTAATTACAAGATTAAAACTTTAAATTATGCAAGCAAGTTGTTCTAGATTTGATAAATATATGTTCTAAATTTTATAAAAATTGAATCAGTAGTTATAAAGATATTAAGATACAAAATTTAATAATTAAATTATTTATTATATAATTTTTATGTTAATTTTAATCAAATTTTATATAATCAAATTTAAGAAATAACAATTCAAAAAAGTTTATATTAATAAAATTTTTTTATAAAAGATATATAATAAAAATTTTTATATTTAAATAAATTTCAATATTTAATAACTTAATTAAATAAGATGAAATTAAAATTTTATTTTAAAAAAATAATCTATTAATATTTATCTAATATATAATCTTTTTATATCAAACTATATTAAAAATTTTTAAAATATAAAAATAATATAAATACTAATTATTTATATCTTTATAAATTAATAAACTTCTATATTAGATATTAAATATTAATATTAATTACTTTATAATATATGTTTTGGTATTTAATAATTCAATTCTTAATATTTAGTAATTAATTTTAAACAAAATTTGATTATTTGATTTATTAATCAAAATGAATATTTTTGTATTAGATATCAAGATATTATATTTTAAAGTAATTAATTAAATTTTTTTTAACATTAACAAAAATAAATCAGTTATTTTAGAATGTAATATCTCAATATCTGATAATTAACTTCAAACAAAAATATTATTATTTAATTTATTTCAATTAGATGAATTGAAGAATAATATTTTTGTTTAAAACTAATTATCAGATATTGAAATATTGCATTTTAAAGTAACTGAATTATTTTTTGATAATTAATTTCTAATGATCAACAAAAATAAAGCACTATAATATCTTGATATTTAATAATTCAATTTAGTAAATATATTATCATTTGATTATTTTAATAAGACATTTGAATGACAGAATATTATTTGAATTATATTACTAAATATCAAGATATTATAACATAAAATGATAATACATTTTATTTATTATATAAATATTTGATAAATATACAATGTCCAATATAACCTATAAAGATATAAATGATCAGTATTTGCACTGTCTTTGTGTTCAGAAAACTTCGATACATTACACATGATCTATGAAAAGTTATGAAGGATAGGTCACCTTTGACAAACACTGTTATAATAATAATAATAATAATAATAATAATAATAAGAAGAAGAAGAAGAAGAAGAAGAAGAAGAAGAAGAAGAAGAAGAAGAAGAATAATAATAATAATAATAATAATAATAATAATAATAATAATAATAATAATAATAATAATAATAATGAGAATTACAGTATATATAGGTTATAAATGCTTTTTAAATTAATTATAATTTTAAATAAACATAATAAATCATTATGATTAAAAGACCCGCTCTATCACAATTTTAATATTTTATAACCTGTGAATTACACCCAGGTACAAATTACTGTAAGAAGGGTCTACATGGGGAGTGGTGACGGCTAATTACAATACTCGATTATCATTTTTGGGATAGTTCGACTTGATCAAACTATATTCAGTCCGATGACGATTAGTAGATTTATAGTTTATTGCGCAGTATATGTATTTGTTGTGCAAATAATAAAAGGCTTTTACAGTGAAAATTAGGGGGGTGAGTTTCTTCAAAAATCAAACCAAATTTTGAATTTGTAACTTTTAAAAACTGATTTAATGTTTCATAATTAATCAAAATTAATTTTAAGTAAGACATTCCTTCAATTCAGATAACCAGCGTCGATAGACGTGATTTCTCTTTTTCCAGTTTTTCCATAAGACCACCCAATGAAATCCGTAGTTGTTTTATCGTTTCGGACGAAAACATTTGCTATTAATTTTGCAGTTGGAACCTATCCAAAAAAAAATGTATTAAAAAATTTTGCAGAATAATTAAAAAATATCTTCGTTATTCTTAAATTTAGATGATCACAATAAGACATTCTAGCGTGCTTGGTTCGATGTGGTTTTCGCCACCTAAATCAGGTTTAGATAAAACCATACCGAGCTTACCCATCTCTATGGTTGGAACAAACCAAACCGAACTCCTCTTTCGTCTGTGTAAAAAATAAAATACTTTTTGTTAACGTAAATATGCATTCACGACCTAAACTATCGATTAGTTGATTTATAATCGACTAATTAACCAATCAATCGATTGTCGTACATTTACAGCACAAACATGTTTATAACGTATAAGGAAAATAGACAATGAGACAATGAGAAATAAAAAAGGTAAGATTTGTATGATATTGCAAACATATATATATATAATTTCTGTTTCCGCACTACTTTGACAAGAGCTCTCTAAAAATTATCTTCTGAAGTATATTGGATAACACTGTTCAAAACAAGACAAATGTAGTTTTCTTATTACATTGTGACAAAAAACGAGGGAAATACATCTATCCATTTTTTCAAAATTCAAACTTTGAAAATTATATTTCTCTTATTATTATATTCATTTATATTAATTTCAATACTTTCAAAATTGATTTTCTAGAAAGATACTTTATCGTTTTAGTTTCTGTTATTCAACTCCAGGGAAATTTTCCAATCAGACTGGATTAGAGTTTATTAATCCAAATCAGAATGGACTGTGACATTCATTAAACATTTTAATTGGTTACAAGAGTAACTAAAAAAAGAATCGCGCATTCATTCATACATGCATACATGAATGCATTGTCGTTCACATGTCGATATATGCTAGAAACTAAACGAAAAAAATTGATCCATTATCGACATGAAAGCGAATTTTTTTCAATTATCCACGGCTTTATACGTTTATGGATTTATTTAAACATAGTTTTTTTTTTACTCTAGTGCTTTTTTCTTTCCGTTTGCTCTTCACTTTAGGAGAGTAAACGTAGACAGTGTTCAAAAATTATTTCATCTTCTTATCGTCCTTTACATTCTATATAAAACTTATTTTTCGTCTTATACAATACTATTATTAAATGCTCTCTTGTTCATAATAAATTATTTTTCATCTAAAAAAATAATTATAACAAATGCCAAAGGAACCAGCTATCACAAAACAGGCCATAAATTGTAGGTTTACATTCAATTCAGTTTATAGTTTACTTGAGATAATTCTAATATTTCTTATTTATTTCAGCCAGGAAAGCAAGAGCAGCCAAAAAAGAAAAAGACGAAAAATTAAAATCTGAAAACGAAATATTAAAATCAGAAATTGAAAAATTAAAATTAGAAAACGAAACGTTAAAGTCGCAACTGTCGGATTGTAACCGGAGATGCAAAAATTTATCCGATATCTTAACTGAAAAAGAGAGTACAATCGCTCAGAAAGATCATACAATTGCTCAAAAAGACAATATAATTGAACAGAAAGACAATATAATTGCTGAGAAAAACGATAAAATTGCTGAGCAAAAAAAGACGATTGACTACGATTATAAACACTTCGTCAGCCCACCAACGCAAAGTGATCTTCGTCCACATGGATTTCATTATCGAGAGGGGAATATAACCGGCAATGATAATAACCAACCAACGCCAAATGATGTTCGTTCCTATGAACATCATTATTCAGAGGGTTCGACGAATATAATCCCTCCATACACTGCGGATCTTGGACTTGTTCACAGTAGCAGCAGCAATAACTTAAATAATAACCAACCAACGCCAAATGATCATCCAAATAAATACATTCATTCAGTGCTGCCGAAGATAATGAATAATTTTGAACCTATTCGCAGCAGCAATATAATCGGTAATGAAATTCGTACACCACAAACCGTTACCCTTACAGACTTAGAAATTGTTCACAGTGATAACAACAACTAGCGAGGATGGTTCTTAACAACCACAACGATTTTTAATTTATTACATTTCATTTACAATATAACGATTTACGTTCATTCCACGAATTTTTCAACTTGCTGAATTAATGTATCTACAAGACGAAAAGGGTCGTCTTCACCTGGGCAAAAATCGAGGCCAATACAGTTGGGCCAGAAAACCTAGTTCTTATAGAGATGTATGACTGTATATGTGTGATAATATGGGATAATAGGGATAATATGTAATATGTTGTAATATTATTAATATGTAATATTATAGGGTAATATGGTTCAAAATTCACTAATAACTAGGGATGCCTTTTCATTTATCAAATAAACGTTTTGAGGATTAGTCAATTGGCCATCTTAGAAACGAGGAACAAAGTTGGGAACCATCCATGACTAGTATCCTCGTCAATTGGTGTAATGTTAAAAAGCTCCGGTTTTGAGTTGAGCTGCTCGAGTTCGAACTTAATAGTCACATGATTAACAAAAACGTGATTTTTCCTTTATCAATCAAATTAAATAAATAAGTCGATAGAATAAACACGGGGTGATAATTTAATCAATGATATAAATATTGCACCAGTCCGTATGAAAAGTAATGGTGGACAGTTTTTTAGAAATGAACAAAATCTAGAATAATAATCATATATACAAATTCATTTTTAGAATGCTTATAAATAGCGCTTCATATCCTTAAAACATTTGCATTTGACATGCATTCTTTCTGTATCAATGCCAATTTGAAATGCAATTTGGCATAAGAATGATATTCCTAAGAACTATCTTCTCAAAAATATATCTTTTAATATCTTTTGCAACATATTCAGCTTTTGTTATATCATTATCTTAGCTCTTTTTTCATGTTTTCAATTGAAAAATAATCATTTATTATGTATAAAATTGAGATTTAGACTTTATTAAAATTATAGCAAAATGCATATTGCACAAATATTTCATAAACTTTTTTAAAAGAGGCTTTATATGAATAATTAAAAAGCAAATTGAATAGCTAAATAAAATAATTGGCCTATGAAGAAAATTATTATTCTAATTAGAAAAAATAATCAAGATCTCACTGAATGACTAAAAGACTTTAATTAACTATTCAAGTTAATAGAATAATAGCTGCTAGAAAAGTATAACTTATCCAAGAATATCTAGAAAATACTGCTATCTTGTGATATGATGAAAAAAACAGAGATAATATCACTTCATTAATAGCTTGAAATGATAATAATAATCAATCATATAGCTTCTGTTATCAATTTACTATTTACTTTCACACTAGAGAAAGAATTGATTAATGATAAGATAAAATTAAAATCTTGTAATAAATCAGTATTATAGATAAATATACAGATAAATTTATTAATCTATTTTATAAAGTGGATCCTGATAAAATATATTCAAAAGATTATAAAATCAGAGTCTATATATAAGATCTAATACAAATATCCACTAATAAAACTTTTCTAAATATAATACAAGTTATCAAAAATATGAAAAAACTGATATAAATATCTTATTCAAGAATATTATTAATTACAAATCCAGGATAATTTAATATTGAATACTATTTTAATAATACTTCAAGATCTTAATTAATAAATAAAAAGTATAAAAACTAATAAAAGATCAAATTATAATGGAAATAACTCTGATTATTAGTTTAATAATTAAAATTCTAAATCAATTTCTATATATTATAATTATGATAAGTCAGATCATATTTATCTATACTATTCTTAGTTATAGTCATATAAAAATAATCAGAATAACTTTAGAAATTTTTGTTAAAGAATAAATAAAAATAATTAATAATAAAATAATATATTATTAATTAGTCAAATTTTAAAAATAATCAAAATATGAATAATACTTAAATAATATTATTAGCTCAAATATAAGCTCTTATAAATAGTATTTAGATATTAATTATCAAATCAAATAATATAAATTTATTATTTAGAATATATTGATACTTGACTACTGATAGGAAAATCAGAAATTCAAGAGCTATTTTATATAAAAATAACTTATAGATTAATTTTAAAAAGAAGTTATTAAAGATAATGAAGAATTAAATATATTTAAAGAAGAAAATATAATAATGCTTCTTAAAATATACTAATCAAGATATAAATAATACTAAATCTTTTAAAACTCTTAATTAAGAACTTAATAAGAAAATTATTTGTAAAAAGAAAAGCAAAATTATTTTATTTATACTTATTATAATTAAAATTTATAATATACTAAAAGATTTAGCTTAATAAAAAACAAATATAATAGTTATTTAGCTTATTTAGATCTTATATTCTTAAAAAACTTAATTATTAAAAAATATACATTAAGTTACAATATTCAAGTCTAAAAGCAAAAGAAGAATAATACTTAAATAAAAACTTAAAATTATATCTGTCTGATATAAAGTCAAATTTAAAAAGAATATAATAGATTTAATAATTGATACTAATATCTTTGAATATATTACTACATATAATTTTATAAAAGATATAGAATTAAAAATTCAATATAATTCAAATATATCTATATCTAATATAAATAAAATATTAAAATAATCTCTTGAAATTATTAATAATTTATTTTTAAATATTAATAGAATCATAATTTCAATTAAAGTAGATATTAATAAAATCAAAATATACTTAGTAATTATAAAAATAAACTTTTTAAATAAAATTAAAGTTGATATTAATATTAGAAAAAGACTTCTTATCTTTGAATATAATAATTAAAAAGAAAAAGTACTAATTAAATTTATTCATAATAATAGAGAAAACTTTATATTTGATAATTTAAGTTCTAAAGAAGATGAATTAGAAGAAGATTCTGAAAGTAAATTTGAAGAATTACACTTGAAAAAGAAAATATTTCTCATGATGATTAGAATATTATAATCTCTAGATAATAAGAAATTCAAGATAATGATAATATTAAAATTATTACTAAAGAAATTTAAATACCTGTTGAAACTTTTAATCAAAATTTGAGAGATATTGATTTTGAAGATATATCTTTTTAAATTATTTAAAGTATCAAAAGAATTTATAAAATATAAGTTTATCAAGAAAAAATTAAAATTAGATAAAAGATGTAACCTTTCTGTTATGTAAGATAATATATCAAGATAATTCACACAGAAAAATCAAGATAATATTATATTAAGAAAGTTCACACAGAAGATTCAAGATATAAGTGATATTATTTGAAATAGAATTCACACAGAAAACTAAATCAAAAACAAACAAGAGATTATGTTTAAAACTTATTCTTTATTTATTATTAACTTGTTGTTATTTTAAATTACAGAACAGATACAATGTCTTTAAATAATAAATTAATATTATATAAAATTAATAATAAGATAAATAAATTAATAATAGAAAATACTTATATGAT
>CAJVPS010000024.1:0-53232 GCA_910591765.1 Ambispora leptoticha | reverse complement strand
ATAGTTTCTTGATTTTTTGTTTCAAGATTGGTTGCCATAATTATCTCCTCATTTAAGTCAAAACTCACACTCCCATATATTATTTTTAAAGAATAATGTAGCGAAAAATTTAAATTACCCTATACTTTATTCAAAAAAGAATGTTCTAACTCATCTAAGAAAGGCGAATATAAATCTTTGCTACTTAACAAATATAACCGTCTTTTAGCTCGGGTAATTCCCACATAAAATAAGCGCTTTTCTTCTAGTAGGTCTTGGGTTTCTTTATAAGGTAAAGTACCCTGATCTAAATAGACAAAAAATACTACTTCAAACTCTAAACCTTTGGCTTGATGAACCGAAGAAAGAATTAAATTATTCCGAGTCTTAATCAATTTCTTGTCCTCAAAAGCAATTATTATCCATTGTAAAAAATTATTAAGTAATTCTCCTAAATTAGGATATTCTTTTCTTCTTTTTTTCTCCCAATTTTGAGCAATATTAATAAATTGTTGGACATTTTTTTCTCTTTCAGTTGAGTTAATTCGGGTTTTTAAGTGTTCTCAATAGTTAAAATCATTAAGAATTCCTAAAAGAAAAGTATCTAAGGATCCTTCTTTTATTAACTTTTCTTTTCACTTGTTAATTTTGAGAATAACTAGGCCAATTCTTTCTACTTGTCCAGCAGCTAACTTATCCTGGGTTAAATTAGTAATCGTAGCGAAATTGTTAAGATAATTATAGATACTAATTCCTTCTTTTTCGCTGTTCTGTTCGATTTTTTCAACAGTTCGAGCACCAATTTTTTCTTGAAGACCTAACACTCTTAATAAAGAAACGTTGTCTTGGTAGATAATACCTTTTAGGAGCGCTAACACGTCTTTAATTTCTTCCCGTTGAATAAATTTAAAAGATCCTAATATTTCGTAAGGAATTTTTTGGGCAATTAATTCTTGTTCGATTCGTCCAGAAAGATAATTATTTCGATATAAAATGGCGATGTCACTAAATTCAATATTTTCACGCGCAATTATTCAACGGATTTGAGTGACAATTGAACGCATTGATCGGCCATTAACTCAACTCACTTTTACTCCTTCTTGTTTTGAGGCATTGAGAAGATTATTTACTAAACTAGATTGATTTTTTTGAATAAAAGAGTTAGTCAAATTGATGATACTATTAGTTGATCGATAATTAATGTTTAGATAAATAGTCTTTCAATTTTTATCTTTACTAAAAGAGGAAATTAGTTCGGGGGTAGCCCCTTGAAAACCATAAATGGCTTGATTAGGATCCCCTACTAAAAAAACATTTTGTTGATCACTCAAAATTAACTTAATTATTTCTCATTGAATAGCGTTAATGTCTTGAAATTCATCTAGTAAAATATGGCTAAATTGTTTTTGATATTCTTCTCGAACTGACGGATAATAATTGAAAAGCGCAATGGTGTAAAGAAGTAAGTCGTTAAAATCTAGGGCTTTGTTAGTTTGTAAATATTCTTGATATTTTTGGTAAATTTCGTACCTTTTTTTAGTCAGTTCATCAAATTCCAATGGATTGTCAACGCTAAGTTTACCATTTTTTCAACCACTAATATAAGCAATAATGGTATTAATTTCTTTTTGGTCAGCATTATAGTTAAGTTGATAAATTATCTTGCGAACTACGGTTTCTTGCTCATGACGATCATAAACAGGAAATTTGCTTTCGGGAAAACCTAACAGATAAGAATGCTTGTTTAAAACGTGAAAACAAAAAGAGTGGAAGTTATAAATGTGTAAATCTTTGGGAGTAACCGTAGTAATATAAGAAAAAACTCTTTTTTTAATTTCTTTAATGGCTTTTTTAGCAAAAGTTAAAACCAAAATATTTTGAGGAGAAATTTTTTTTTCGGCTAGCAAATAAATAAAGCGACTAACTAAGGTTTTAGTTTTCCCGCAACCTGGTCCAGCAATCACACATATTCGCGGATGTTCTTCATAGACCGCTTTTTTTTGTTGTTCGTTTAACTCTTGGAGAATTTCCATCTTATCTTATTTAATTTTTTGAAAAATTTTGCAACATTAAAGCCAGGTAAAAATATTAAAAATCAAAAGAAATCTACCGAAAAATTAAAATGGAGAAAAATAGGACAAAAGTTTAGTAACTGTTTAGAAGAATTTAAAATTTATATTATTAAATAAATATGAAAATATGACTGACTGAACAGATATTCATGAAGAATTTACTGATGAATTGCAAACTCAGTGAGAAAAAAACGGTTTTCAATTTTGACAAGTTCAAGAATGAATTAATGTTGGTTTAGAACCGGGGGATGCTGATTTTGCCTTTTATATTGAAAAGCGAGGTTATACAGTTGATGATATAGAAGAAAAAGGAGAAAGACTAGACAGATTGCGAAATGAATATACTGGTATTAAAGAAGAAGAAATTTCTGATGCTTCCTCTAATGAGGATGAAGTTGAAGTTAAGGAAATAGAAACAACGGGGGTAACAAGTTTACCTTAACGAGAAAGAGTTTGAACAAATATTAATCCTAATTTTACTCCCTGGTTAGTTCAAGAATGAAAACTTTGCGGCTTTACATACGAAGAGTGTGCAGATTGAATAAACACTACTTCTCCTAGCGAACAAGGATTAGTTATTTACAATCCTGCTTACTATGCTTGGTTAAGGGATATAAAAAGAGTTGAACCTGAGTGGGTGTTAAATCACGGCGATGTTGAGAAATTGCAGCGCGAGTACCATGAATATTCATTAGTGAACCAACAAATTTATCCAACTTATTTTGGTTAAGTGATTATCAACATCCAGTACTAATTTTAACACAACATTGTTTGCATTGGTCCAATGTATAAAATTTAATAATATTATGGTAAATCAAAGAGTAAGAACAACTTTAAGTATTACTATTAATCCTCAGATATATCAGCGCCTAAAAGAAGAAATTGGCAGCCGCCAAATTAGCAAATTTGTTGAAAAAGTTATTGCCAAGGAACTAGGTGAATATGACTGAAAACTAGAACAAGAACAAAAAGAAATATGATCACTTGCAACACATGTTACAAATTGGTTTCTAGTAATGAGTTAATGCACGAAGTTTATGAGAATTGAGGTGATGAAAAGTCTGAAAAATTGGTTTTATGTCAATCATGCCATAAGTGGTGAATTAGGGGAGCTAAATCGAGAAGAAGAAGGCTAGAATTAATGAAATGATTTGATAAATTTTCTAAGTTTAATATGTGACTTGTGTTAGCCTTTATAACGATTGATAAAAACAGAGATCATGTGCAATTGGGTCCTACTTTATTAATATTGGCTGTACTATCTGTTTCTGATTTGCTGTTAAGTCCTCTTATTTCGCCGCTTATTGAAAAAATAGCCGAATGAAAGTACAAGAAAGAGTTAAAAAATAGGAACCGAAAAATAAAACAGAAAGTTATTAGGTGAGGGAAACAATCTAAACAAAGAGACGGTACGCAAACTACAAAATAGTTTAATTCTTACTTGCCTTTTTGCTAGTCTTATAAGAGTTAAAGCCATTTTTATGTTATATATAAGTTTTTGTTAGATGCTAAGTTTTGTGCGAGTGAGTTATCCAAAAAGTAAAAGTTTAGAGGAATTTTTTGCTTTCTTATTTAATTTAAACATCAATTTTCAAAAAATGTATTTAAATGAAGATTAATATTGCGATTGATGGTCCCGCCGGTTCTGGCAAAACTACTCTTGGTCGAGAATTTGTCCAAAGAATCAACTATCAGTTTCTTGATAGTGGGTTATTTTATCGTTACTTTGCTAAACTTCTTACTGAAAATGGTTATAATTCTTCGGAAAGAGAAAAAGTAATAGAGTTTTGTTTTCAAAAAAAGATTGTAATTGCTAAGGATCCACAAAATTTTTTTCAAGAATTAGAAAAACAGTATACTGTCTTGTCTCAGCCTGAAATAAGTAACTTAGCTTCACTTTTTTCTCCAATTCAAGAATTACGACAAATAATTCGTGAGTTAATTAGAGAACTAGTAAAAAATAAAGGATTTGTAGTAGTGGGTCGGGATATGACTTTCAAGGTATTACCTGAAGCAGAAGTTAAAATATTTTTGACTGCTAATCAATCGAAAAGGGTTGAAAGAAGATATCAACAACTAGAAAAAAGTTTAAAAAGTTTGTCCTTAGAAGAAGTAAAAAAGGATTTAATTGAGCGTGATAAAAGAGATGATTGAAATATTCGACAATCCGAAAAGTCTGGACTAAAAATTGATACTAGTAATCTAACTTCGACAGAAAGTATTGAAAAATTATACAAATTGTATTGGGAAAAGATTCAAAAATTTGAGTAAATTGTTATTTATGCGAGTTTAAGTTTTTGTTTTTAGAAAATTTAGAAGACTATTATAAAACTATCTTTTAATGAGCATTATTGAAAGATTAGTTTCTAAAAAAGAAGAATTAGAAGAAAGGCTAGGTAATTTATGACAGGGAGGAGGTAGTCAACGCAAAGAAACTTTGGAATATCGAATTAAAAAAATTGATGAGTTAATTAGTGTCTATCAAACAGTTCCTACTTCTACTTTTAGTTTGTCAGAGGCAGAGAAAATTCTTGATCAGCAAGTAGGATTTACAGAACAAAAAAGAAAAATCTTAGAAATTTTGGAGACTGAAGAATTTAGAAGGTCAAAAAATGTCCAAAAAAGTTCCTCTGTTTTGTGTTTTGTTGGACCAGTTGGAACTGGTAAAACCACTTTTAGTAAACTCTTGGCTCAAGCCTTAAAGAAAAAATTTTTTTTAATACCATTGGGAGGATTATCTACTTCTGCTGATTTAGTAGGAGCCAGCGAAAATTCTTCAGGAACTGAAATAGGACAATTAACCAAATCTTTAATTGAATCTAAAGCTTCTAATCCAGTAATTTTACTAGACGAAATCGACAAGACGAAGCCCTTCATTCATGACCTGTTAATAAAAGTTTTGGATCTTGAACAAAATCAAGCAGTTCTAGATTATTATTTGGATGTAAAAATAGATTTTTCCCAAGTGACTTTTGTGGTAACTGCCAACGATAAAGATAAAATTCCTGTTTACTTGCGTTCACGGATGACAATGGTTGAATTACCAGAATACAGCGACGAACAAAAAAAAGAAATTGCTAGCAAAATTATTCAGAATTTTTTTTCCCAAAATCCAACACTAAATTCCAAAAATTTTGAAATTACTTCCGAAGCATTGGAAAGATTAATTGCTAAAACTAAAGAAAAAGGTGTTCGTCAATTAAAAACAGCCTTTGACTATATTTTTAATTATTGTATTTTACAGTGGACTAGAGAAGCTAAAAGAGGAGAATCAGAGGGTAAAATAGTTATTAATGATGAACTAATTGCCCAGATTATCCTTCACGATTTTCCTAATGTTGATCAAGAGGAAAAAAAAGATAAACCAAGCAGTAATTGAGAAGACAAACTAAAAGAACTTCAAAGGTCAATTCACGACTTACAAGAAAAATTAAAATTAAACGGAAATATTTGAGGAAACTTTTGAATACTTTTACTTGTTATCAGTTTAATGTTTGGGCTACCAGTGGGATTATTTTACGTTTTTAAAAAGTATAGCGACCATCAAAAGCAGCAAAAAGTAAATGGTAAACCGATATTATAAACTATTTATTTAACTAGTTATTTTCGAGAAACAAAAGGATTGTTTTTAATATAAAATCTTCATAAACGGTCTTTATCTGCTCCGGCATAATCAATGTTCACTCTTTTATTAATAACAATTTCTTCTTGGCTAAGGTCGGGCGCGTCTTCTAAATAGATTAAATTGCTAGTAGTTAGATCAATATGATTGAGACTTATATCGATATTGAGTGCTCGGCATAATTTGCCTGGACCATTAGTATAATAATGAAATTTCTTTTTTTCGTCGTGAAGAGAAATAACGGGAATGGTATGATGATCAAGGGGTTCGGCAGCCCGAATTAATACTCCTTGTGGGTCTCCTTTGATCGAAGAAGCGATATTAAAACAGTAATACATTCCGTAAATAAGATAAACATAAGCACAACCGCCCCGATTGTTTAAAGCCGCAGCCTTTCAAGATGATTTATTTTCTTTGTGGGCATGGCAAGCTCTATCAATATTTCCATCATAGGCTTCAGTTTCCACAATTTTAACTTTTATAAGTTGGCCATTGATATTTCGAACTAATATTTTGCCAAGTAATTTTCTGGCTAATTCCACGGCACTGATGACGAAAAATCTAGAATCTATGATTCGGAACATTTTTTTGTTTTCATTCATACTTAATCATTTCTTTCCTTGCATTTAAATAAGTTTGTGACTTTTATTCCGTTTCTTCATCTATTTCTTTTTTTAGTTCTTTTAATAACTCTCTTAACTGCTTATGATAATTATCTTGTTCTTCAATTAATTTTTCTAACTCTTCGGTAGTTGATAGCAACTTTCTATTAATTTCCTTTTGAGTCAATTTAATTTCTTTGGCTTTTAAGTAAAAAGTTGGTACAAGAATATAATAATTTTCTTCGATCTCTTTTTGCGAGACTATTCGCGATGGAAGATAATTTGCTATTTTTCTTTCTTTGAGAAATTTTTGATAAACTTGTGTTACTTTTTTGATATCACGTGAGGTAAGAATTCGTTCTTTGTCGCTTTTCTTTTGTTTGGTTATTTTTTCTCCAAAGTCTTCTTGAGAAATATCAATCATCAAAACTTCATCAGTTTTTCGACTCTTTCGTAAAATCCAAATGCAAGGAGAAATTGAAGTGGTATAGAAAAGTTTGTTAGGAAGAGTAATAATAGCTTCCACTAAATTGTCGTTTATTCACTTTTTTCTCATCTCTATGTCACTTTTGTTTGCACTAGATAAAGTAACATTAGACATAATTACTGCCCCAACTCCTCCTTCTGGTTTTAGTTTGTAAATAATATGAGAAATTCAACCATAGTTAGTGTTTTTCTTACAAAAACCGTATTCTTTTCAACGTTCATCCCCTTCGACCATTTTATTATCTTTTTGATTGAAAGGTGGATTGGCCAGGATAAAATCAACTTTTTCATTTGAATGTTCGTCTTTGAATAAGGTGTCTCCTTGAATGATCTGAAAAGATTTAATACCCTCCATAATCAGTCTTCTTTTGGCTAAACGAGTAGTATCATGAATTAATTCTTGCCCTAAAAAAACTAATTCTTTGTCCATGTTTAAACGATTTGCTTTGACAAACATTCCACCCGAGCCGCAACAAGGATCATAAACAATTGCTCCCTTTTTGTCAATTTGAAGCAGTTTGACCAATAATTCAACTACGTCCAGCGGAGTATAAAATTGCCCTCCTTGTTTTCCTCCTTCAGCCGCAAACTGTTGCAAAAAAAACTGATAGGCATTTCCGAGAAAATCATAGTCTTCTCAATTTTGCTTCGAAAATCCTTGAAATTCTTCGTCAAATTCATTTATAATTTGTTGTAAGTCGTAATCAGTTAAGTCTGGACTTCTAAAGTACTCTTTATAAGTTAATCCTTCTAGTGAATTATTCCCCACTTTAACCTTTTCAATTGCTTCCAGAGCCTTACAAACATTTTTCTTAATGTTTTGTGGATCTTTTTTTAAGCATTTCAAAATAGTTTTTCACTGACTCTCAGGAGGTGGGAGTAAAGTAAAATAAGCAGGATCATCAAATGTTTCAAATTTTGGTTTATTAATTTTTTCTTTTTCGTATTGAACTGAAACAGCAAATAAAAAAAGTATGTCTGGAACAATGTGTCTTAGGATATCAATATTTCCATTTCCCCGTCGTTTATTTAACAAATTTCATAACTTGGAAAAAATTTCATTACTCTGCGCCATGTTTTTTTTCGACTGTTTTTATTCATTCATCAATCTTTAGGATCCCATCAGCAAAAAATTCAAACTCTTCATCTGGATCCTCGTAAAAGGCGAATAATAATTTTGCTTTTTTTGAGTTGTTGTTTTTTTCTATTTCTCAATAAAAATCCTGAAAATCTTGAGCCATTTTTCAGTACAAAAAACATATTATATAAGTGATTTTTTTATTAGTGCTTTTTCACTTAAAATAAGTGTGTATCTTTTGCTCTCGAGTAATTTGTTGTTCCAAAACTTTTTCTCTATTTAGTGCATAATGTTCTCAACTTCAATTTTTTACTTCAATAAAATAAATCATTTGAGCAGTTTCAGCGTAGATGTCGATTTGCAAGTCAGGAATTAGTTCCCAATTTTTAGTCAAAGTTAAGAAAACAATTTTGCTTTTTGCTAGAATATTATAGACTTTTTCTTCTCCTTCTTCACCAATTTCTGCTTCTTTTTCCAAAGCAATAGGCGGTAAATTATTTATTGCTTTACTTGACTTGCTGTCAGTTGTTTCGATTTCTATTAGATCGCTGTCAAGTTCTTTAATGAACCGAGAAATCCTTTCTTGATCAGAACAGCACAAATATAATTTTTTTTTTGCTCGAGTGATACCGACATAAAATACTCTACTCTCTTCCAATTCTTCTTCTTTGTCTTGAGCCTTTTTGCTAGGCAAAATACCCTCATTTATATCTACCAAAAAAACATGATCAAATTCTAATCCTTTACTCTTGTGAATAGTGGAAAGAATGATTTTCCCCATCATATTATTCATTGTCTGTCGAGAAAAAGTTAACTCTTCTAGTTCTTGGCTAAATTTATTTATTTGGCGCTGACTTAGTTCAGCTTTTTCTCCTCATCATTGCTGCTCAATTTTTAGATTGTTATCAAAGTTTTCCACTAAATCTTCTAATTCTGGATCACAAATTTGGATGTTCAGTTTGCTAATGAGATCTTCTATGGTGCTTATATTGCCTAATTCTTCTAACCTTGCGTTTTCTAATTTCTCTTTTATTTCTTGGTTTTTGTTACCGTGTTCGTCACTAAGTGCCACGTATTCTCAATTACGTTTTTTGAATCATTCCTCTAATTTTTCCATGGTTTTATTTTCTCGAAAAAGTATGGCTTTTCTCGATGGTTCCCGGATTTCATCTATTTCTTTAACAAGAAAATTCATTTGCTCTTGGATATTTTTGCCAAGAAAAACTTTTGGCTTTTCTCCTTCTTTTTGTGACTTTAAATCGGTGTAATGCCATTCTTGGAGAAATTTTCGGGAAAAATCGTTTACTACGTCTATAATTCCCTTATGAGAACGAAAACTTTCTGTAATATCCTTTTGAATGTTAAAAGGAAAAATAATTTTAATTTCGTCAAAAACGTTACTTTTGCTTCCGCGGAATCCATAGATTGTTTGTTTAGGATCACCAACAAAGGTCAAACTACTGTTTGGTCGGCGGAGCAATTTAATTATTGTTAAGTTGTTTCAGTTTAAATCTTGACTTTCATCAATTAAGATATGATCAAAAATTTGTCAACGTTTTTGTGTTTCTTCATTTAACTGTAACGAATTAACAACGTTAGTAACTAGATCATTAAAACTCAGTCAAAGATTTTTTCTCTGCTCATTAAGAAAAAATTCTTTGATCAGTTCGTACATATCTAATCTTCCTGATTTTTCCAAAACCAAGTGAACTTCATGCAAATATTCTTCGTAAACAATTTTTTGATAAATAATAGGTTTTTCTTCTTTTTTTATTGTTATTTTTTGCAAAATTTCTTTTTTGCCTATTAACTTTTTTTTCAACTCTTGACTAACTTTATTAGACTTCTTTTGCAGAACATATTTATTGAGTTTCCCTAAAATAATAAACTTTAATCTATCAGATGGAGAGAGTTTTTTTCAAGAGCTTTTCTTTCTGTCAAACTCGACAATATTGCTAGTAAAATCAGTTCAAAAAGGAAAAAAATATGTTCTTTTTTCTTTATCGGGGATAATGTAAAAATTCTTTTCCGAAATCTTTTCAAACTCTTTACTAAAAATCAAATAACACAAAGAGTGAAAAGTCCGGTTCATTATTTGAAAAGAAGAAAAAATATTTCTTTTTGAGAATTCACTGGTTTTTTTAAGAAAAAAGACTCCTTTACTTTCGAATTGCTTCAGTTTTCTCCAAATGTCCAAAGAAATGCTTTTATTAAAAGTTAAAACTAAAATTAATTGCTTTGGATTGTGGCTTTGTTCGATTATGAATTTTATTCTTTCCTTGATAATTTCAGTTTTTCCCGTTCCGGGACCTGCATTAATAATCAAGACTTGTTTATTCAAAGGAAAATTAACACATTCTTTCTGTTCATCAGTTAACTGAATCTTATTAATATCCATGATAATTTTTTCCAATGATGTTAATTATATTTTTTCTTATTTCTTGTTTCTCTCGAAGACTTTTTGGAGGCAGTAAATTGCACTCTTCAAAGTAGACTTTATCAAATAATTTTTCTAGTTTTGCGGTTCCATAAGCTTCGTTAAGTAAGAAACAATCGGGGTTATTGTGGAATGCTTGTTGAAAAGATTCCACTAATCTCTCGGTAAAATGAACTAATTCAGTTTCAATCTGTTCGGGAAGTTTTTCTTTTAAGTAAGTTCATAGGTCGTTTTTTAGCAAATAATTGGAATCTTTTTCTAAATTCTTCTGAACTTCTTCATATTTCTTTTTCACTAACTTTCAAGTTGCTTCCGCTTCTCTTCGAAAAGCTAAGAAATTAAACTGCTCAGGGTTTCTTTCTTCGTAACGCCTAATCATCACATCTAAGTTTTCTAGTATTTTTTGTTTGATATTTAGTTTTAAAAATTCGTTCTGCAGTTTTTTTAATTTAGTTACTAAAGTGTACAAATAATAATGCTCTTCGTCGTAAATATGTTCGTCCTTTTTTGATTTTTCTTCTGGTTTATTTGGAGACAAATTTTTGTTTGTTTGAGGATTTTTCCCGATTTTCGGCAGGTCAGTAATTATTCGAAAAAGCGAGGCTGCAATTTTTCGACATGTTAAGAAAAAAATGTTGTCGTCTTCGTTGATTTCCTTCTGAAGAGAAATAGACACTTCCTCAATTTTTTTAACCAAGTTTTTAAATTCCCTTTCTTTTTTGTTTTTCAATAAGTAGCCAGTTATTTCTTCACTGCTAGCTTTTTCTTTTGGAGCCAGCATTTGTCGCAGTTTTGCCAAACAGTCGGTAATTACTTCCGTTGAAGATATTAGTTGTAAATCTCCGCTGCCAAAATACTTTTCCTTTGCTTCTTTCAAAGTTGAATTGTTTTCTGCAAAATCAACAACATGACCTATCTTTTTATCCTCTGCTAAACGATTAACGCGAGAGATTCTTTGTCAAAAATCACTAGGACTATTAATTTTCTTGGCAATATAAATTACTCGTAAGCTTGGTAAATCAAAGCCGGTGGTTAACATATTGACAACAATAGCTATGTTTGGAAAGTTATTCTTCTTAAATTTTTGGATTGCTTCTTTGTTACCATCAATGTTTTTTGTTATGTCTCCTCCTGGTGAAATTATTAAACAAACAACTTCTTTGTAGTTTTCATCCTGAATGAATAACTCATAAAACTTACGACCTTCACTTTTGTCTTTGACCATAACCAGAAATTTGGGAAGGAGGTTTTTTTGATTTTTTAGGTTTTCATAGTCAGCTTTTATTTTGCTAATCATCTGCTGAAAAGCATTGTCGGCTGAAAGAGGATAGTGTTGGTAAAATATTTGGTTGATAATTATTTGATCATCAATGGCTTGTTTAGTAGAATACGAGTGTAGCGGCTCCAGGGGAGAATCAAACTCCATATAAGTAGATTTTTCTTCGGTATTAATAGGGGTTCCGGTCCAAGCAAAAAAGTAAGCTTCGGGAAAAATTTGACGCATTATCCGTGCGTAACTGAATCTATCTTCTTGGAATTTCAAATTTTGAGAACGGTGAGCCTCATCGATAAATACAAAAACACCATCAGAATTTTTAAATTCATTTCAATTGTTGCCTAGCCAATCTTGAAACTTATGAAGGATGGTAAAGATTACCTTGCCACGGTTGGGCTTTTTCAAAAGTTTTACTAACTGCTGAATGGATTGAATTCCATCAATGCTTTCATGAGGGACTAAGAAAGAAAATTCCGTAAAAAATCCATATAGTTGTTGGTATAAGTCTTGGCGGTCAGTAACTACTAAAATTGTGCTTTGGGGGTAATCAGTTAGAATTTTTCCAACTGAAAATATCATTGTTAAAGACTTTCCTGATCCAGTAGTATGCCAAATCACCCCACCTTTTTGTTTTTTTTCTTTTACAGAACAAAGAATTTTTTTCGCACAATAATATTGATAATAGCGAGCCATTATTTTCTTGTGTTCTCCTTCCCCCAAAGGAAAAGCGACATAATTACGAAAAATATCTAATAAAGTTTGTTGTGAGAGTAATTGATGAACATTTGGTCGTCATGGAAAGTAGTTAGAAATTTCGTCAGTAATTGTTCCAACAAAAACATTATGCTTTGTTTGCAAAATACTAAAAAGGTTATATTTATAAAGTTGTCGCAGGTTTAATTTGTACTTTTCGACTTCGTGAAAGCATCTTTCTTTGCTCTCTTTGTTTACAAAGATAATTAAAGGCAGGTGGTTGATAAACAGAATTAAATCAAGAAGAAAAGTGTGCTTTTGGTCATCAGTTTTGATCTGAAAATTAAGTGAATAAGTAAAGTTATTCTTTTTGCAATCTTTGTGAAGAAAATTTACTTTGTATTTACCATAGTCCCTTGCTTGGCGAATTAATTTGAATATCTCTTTGTTTTCGTAAAGGAGTGAAGTTGCCGAGTTTTTGCAGATTTCATCAACATATTTTTGAATAAAATCACGAGGAACAAGCTGGTTAACTTCACAAAGCTTTGTCAACAACTTAGTTTTGTCAACAACTTGGTTAATGTTTTCCCTGTTAATTTCGGCCTTTTTTCAACCTAATTTTTCTAGACCGTTGGTAAAATTATCTAGCATATTTTAAAGATTAAAATATTTTTGTAAAAGCAACTCTTTGATCTTATGTTGCAACTCTTTGATTTTCACTAGTTTACTATTTAAAATAGCAAAAAAGATTTTTTGTTTTTCTAGGTTGGAAACTCAGTTAATTTTCACTTTCTCTAAACTATTTTTTGTTAAAGCATTAAAAACGCTACCACCAGCATAAACTTTAAAGTCTATTTTTCTTAAAGCAAAAAAAAGCGTGGCGGAAATATAATAATTTGGGTTTTTCTGATAACAAAAATTTACTACTGATTGATTAAAAGTATAATTTTCACTTTGGCTTCAAGTTAAGTTAAATTCTCCCTCGCTTCCACTTATTAGGTTAATCAGTACTGAATTTTGTTGAGTAAACTTAAGGTTACAATCCTTTGCTGCTTTTTCAGTAATCAACTTGCTGGAATTTGTAAACTCAGTAAGGAAGTAAAGATTAGTTAAAATTCCGCTATTAATTCACTTAATTGTGCCATTCTGGTAATATTTAGGGTTTTTTGTGGGCGGAGTTTTACCACAAACTAACTGAAAATGATCTTTAATTTTAATTTGGTTGTCCTTATATTTAACTAAAAAACGAATTTACTTTTGACAGTAATTTTGCTAGTAAAATTTCTAATATCGAAAACTTTACGGATCTTTTTGCGGATAGTGCTAGTTCAGGGAAATTAACTAATTTTTCCCTAACCGACTTTGGACCAGAAATCAAAAAAGCAAAAGTAAGTTTCGGTCAGGTAAATTTAGGAATTTATAAACAAGGTAAAAGAGGTTGACCAACTCCCATTTGCCATGACCAAGAAAAGGAAAAAGAAATTTATAATTTAGTTTCACAACTGAAATATAAAGGTCATTATTATGCTTCTTTGCGAAATTTCAAAGCCGGAATAATTATGAATTTCACCCGCGAGGATTTCGGGCGGGGACTATACTTTTCTACTTGAACCTTTAATAATTTTAAAGAAAATATGCCTTTTTCGTTTGCCGCTTGAACGGTGAAAGATAAAAAGTGTGTCTTTGCCAATTGTTCCCGAGAACATATTTACCAAACTGTTCCCGTGGAAACTAGTTCTTTTTTAGCCGAAAAGAAAACCGCTAAAAAAAGGTTAGGACGGGAAATAGAAGGAGTAAATGACTTATTTTTAAAAGCCATCCAAACTATCCAAAAAGTTTGAAAACCTACTAATTTTAAATGAGTGGCGGTTCCCGAACTCCATAAGTGTCAAACGACCTGCCATTGAAAAGGTAAAAAAACCAAGCGAAAAGGCTGAAAAAACCACAGTGAAAAAAACTGTTCTCACTCAGAAAAACACGAATGTTTAAGAAATTGACATATTCACTTACTTAGCACTGATTTCTTACCGGAAAGGTATCGGCATGAAAAGTGTGGTTTAGGTCAATGTTCCGAGGCAGGTTCCCCCTTGGGTTGTTGGGACCATCGCGGTTATATTGCCCACGATATTTGACCTTATGGCTTAGTAGATATGAAAAGGGTTAGTCATTTAAAAGTCGGTGGTAAACCTATTAAAAGTGCCGAAGCGATAATTGCTTATTTAGTCAAATATTTAGCGAAATCTTTCCAAATGCGAGAAAATAAAGCGTTAGCCGAAAAAGTAGGATTATTACCGAGCATGGGAATTTATAAATTCTTTCGGGTTATCTATGGTTATGATAGCGATCACACTTATATTGTTGAAAAAAGAAAAAAACCACTTACTTCCTCGCAAGTTTTCATTAATGACGATTACGGCTTCCAGGAAGTCGTCGAAAAAGAGTTTAGTCCTTATTTTACCAACGATTTAAAGTTAAAGAAAAATTTCAAGCAAATTTTATCAAAACGCGAAAAAATTAAATCTGAACCCCAAAAAAGTTATAATTTGCCTCAAATCTTAAAACTTTGCCTTTCTTTATGTTCGTCCAGTTCCATTAAAAAAAACCAATTCTGAAAACCTTGCGACACCAGCGAGGAAAATCATTATTGAAATAAAGAAAGAGGGTGAAAGATTAGGTGTCCGATTAGCCACGACCACCACACGGAACCTTTAATTAGGTGAGAATTTGCCTTTAAAGGCACCAAAGCTTACCAAAATTTTCATGACTTTATTTTACCATCTCTTAATAAACTTAAACTTCCCTCCTTTACTAAATTTCAAGATTACCAAGTAAAAGAGGAGGATTATCTTAAATTTGCCCGTGCCGCTAAATTGCCGTGAAATAAAGAAATTAACGAGTATGAATTATTAGAGGAAGACGATGAAAAAATAACTCCTGAATGAAAAGAAAGTATTCCGAACGAGTTAATTTATAATCACATTTATTTAAAAGAAATTAGATCGCAAATTAGCGGAAATAATTACTCCTTTGGGTTAGATTATGAAGCGGCCGCCAAAAGATATGCGGATTATTAAAAAATAAGGGTTATTGCCTTTTTCTCCCCTCCGAAAACTGAAAAGAAGTATACAAGACGTTGTGAAAATTGTAAGTTGAAGGTAAATAGAAAAGGAACGCGTAAAAGGTGCGGATAGGTCATGAACTAGAAGTATTTTTTACCAAAAAAAACAAAACAAAAAAAAATATGTTTGAACAAATACAAATAGTGGTCGGTGCAGCTTGAGACTTGTTGTTTTCGATGGGAAAGACTACCGGAGAAGGAAACAAAGCGGTTACGGAAGGAGCCGGGATAGTAATTAAATTTTTAGGCTTTTTACAAGCCAATCCAGTTTTATTACTCCCGTTAGGTTTTTACCTAATTTTCTTAGGAATTAAAACGGTTCGCAAGTTAATTACTGGCTACTAAAAAAACTAGTAAAGTGTGATGTGAAAAAAATTAAAAATTAACGAAAAATCGTGAGAAATCATTAAATCAGTTCTTTACTGAACTTTTGGTTTAGCAATTTTGGGCTGATTTATGTTTTCTCTCATTAAATAAAGGAAACATGAGAATCTGTATTTATTGTGAAAAAGAAAAAGAAAGCCGACAATTTTGGATTCGGTGAAGCCCTGATATAGGTGCTTGCTGTGGGTGTATCGCCCGCCAATTTAGAGATTATGAATTTAGGCGGCTAGCGGAAATTAAAAATGAGGAAAAGTAAAGCATTTTAAGAATATGAGAGTATACATTGTAAATTATCGTGGGAAAGACGGTAAAGAATTTAAAAAAATAGTTTTGAAAGTTAGTAATGATTTAAGCGGAGAGGAAATTTTTTATAGTGGCTTTTTAAGGAATATTGAAGGGGAAAGAACCTGAGGAAAAAGTGGCTGATTAGAAAGTTATGCCGAAGTCTATAAAGATAAAAAATAAAAAAAATGAACGGAGTTTATAGCGTTTTTCTCCAATTAGCGGAGAAAATGAACGGGGCTAAAATTGAGGGACAATTTGCCAAAGATACGCTTTGATTGATTTCGGCTTTGTTTGGTTTTTGATTATTAGTTTTATTGGCACTAACTCCTTATTATCTGCTGAAATGAATGTTTAAGGGTCGTTAATTTATGAACTATCAAGATTTATTTAAAAATGGTTCCTTAAAATTCATCAGTAATTTTGTAGGTAAAATTGTTCATCAAGGTTTAGGAATGAAAGAAAGCCAAGGAAGCGAGCAGATAGTAATGTTAGTTTCAACCTTTATGGTGGTCTTTTTGCTCTATAAATTAGTTTGAATAGTTTGGGAAGTTATTAAATTTATAATTAGTCAGTTAGAGTGGTAAGTTTAGTTAAATGAATCCTTTTAATTGGTTTAGGAATTAGTTTAGTTCAATGATTATTAATTAAATGAAGTCAATATCAATTTCAGAAATTAATTAAAGAGCAAGTTAGTTTAGCGGTCGTTTTTGGTTCGCTAGGCATGGGAAAAAGTCTCCTTTTTTCCTGGCTAGTGAATAGATTGGATAATACTTATACTAATTTCTGACATAGGAAAAAAGATAATCGAGTATTATTAATGGACTTGATGGATGTGCGGGGTAAATATCAAATTCCCGAAGGCGAAGCGAATTATTTCATTGATGAAGTCAATTTATATTTTCGCGGCGTAGAATATACTAAAAACCAAAAAAATCATTCGGGGATTGAGGATTTTTGTGCTTTGGCTCGTCATTTTAGTAAAAAAGTATTTTTCAGCTTACAACGAACTCCGCAATTGTGGATCGCCATTCGCGACATTGCCAATATCTATATTAAAGTCCAAGGAGTTTATACTCCTTTCTTTTTGCCTTGAACTTCCGTGTTAAGATTAGAAATTTACGAAGATATTAAATTAGCCGAAGAATGAAGTTCTAACATGGCACCTTACCAAAAAGGGGGTTTTTTTTCGGTATTTAGTGGTAATGATTACGACCAAGCTAAAAAGCGTTTAAATATTCGGAATTACAAACTTTTCTTACAAAAAAGGGATTTTGAAAATTACGATACTAAATTCTTTGGGGCTTTATTACCAATTCTGAATGAAAAAAGAACTAAAAAAATTATTCCTCCCGGACAAGTTCCGGTTCCTAATACTTTAAAAGATGTGATTAAACAGGAATTCTTTACCGTTCAAGAAAAACCAAAGCAAAATTCTTGAAAAATTTTTTGAACTAAAATAAAAGGTTGATTTACCAGAAAAAAATCTAATCATTAACTTTTTTTATAGAACCTAAATAGAAGCTTTTGTAACGCTAATATAAGGAAAAGACTAATTTTAAACGAGTTCAATTAAAAGAAAATTTTTCTCCAAATTCTTTTTAAGAAAAAAATAAAAATGATACTGAAAATTTTATATGACGCAATTTTTTTTATAGTCATAGTCATTGGACTATTTTACGCTTATTTAGATTTAAAGTTCAGTTCAAAACTAGACTGAAAAGGTTATTTATTTATGAGCTTATGAATGTTAACGGGGATTGCGTTTTCTATAACTTATAGCACTAAATTCTTTACTTTATAAGTTCCGTAACCACCGGTAAGATTAACGCTAGTTATCGGCGGTCAAAAAGCGTTTGGCATGAATAAAAAATGCCTCTCCTTGACCGCTACCGGGGGTGAAGGAATGATTTATTTTTTTTTCGTAAACGATAAGCCTTTTGCCTTTGGGCGTTAGTTAGATACTTCCGTGGTCGGCCTCCTTCTTTACCTCACCGTTTAAAATCGCGGTGTGTATAACCCGCTAATTCTGCCCAGTTGTGTGGGTTTTGTCGTCTCGCTTTCGGCGAACGATATTTTTTTAATAAAACCTTTTTCTGATTTTTAATTTTTTTCATACTTTTTGTAAATTATTAAGTGATGAAAAAAATGGTTCTTACGAAGTAAAAGAAAAAAATCAGAACCTAACCAATATTATGACCATTTCCAAATTTACCGAAAAAGATTTAGAAAAATTAGAAGGCGAAGCCGAGTTAAAAATTTATAAAAATTTTCAAGTTCAAAACCTACAATTAGGTTTACCGCCTCTCAAACCAGCCGAGGAAAAACAATTTCTTTTAGGTAATGAACGCTGTTCTCCTAAAATTTGAGATTTTTTTGAAAAAGCCGGACCAACGGTCAAGCAAAGATTATTTAACCAGGCCGTTTATTATTCAATTCTTACCGATAGTGAAATTGACCGTTATGAGCTGGTTAATAATAACCTAGAACCTTTTTTTATCGGTTCTCGGGAGGATTCCAGCCAAAAGGAACAGATGTATTATAAAAGTTTCCGTTATAACAAGGAATTATCACTGGAAGCCATGCGTTACTTTTATAACCATTTAGTGCGACAAGATTTTTTAAGTTTTTCGGGCGGAGTTTACGAACAATGATTTAGTTCTTTAAGGTTAGGTATTTATGCTAACCCTGAAAGAGTGTTAAATGGCACTAGTAATTTAAATTACCCCGATTTAAGACCGCAAACAAGGATCATAGATACGGCCTGAGCGGAAAACGTCGGGGAAAGTAAATATGAAGAGTATTCACCCCGCCTGGATGCTTTAAAGGAATATTTAACTACTTGTTATGAATTAAGAGTTAGAGTTCAATTATTAGATATTCTAATTAGAAATAAAGGATATGCGGGCGGAGGCAAGAATATCAACCTCGGACAATGAACGCGTTTTGTTGATTCCGTTAAAAGTCAATTAAATAAAAAATTTGGAGCAGAAAAAGCAACTTATTTATTCCAAAAAATTTTTGGTTCCGATAATCCTACTTCACCCACTAATTTGGACCAATTCCAAAAAGTCCAAGAGGAAATTTTAGGGCAAGTTAGTGCGGCCATGCTGGCGGACCAGTTAGGACAAGATTGAGCCTCTAAAATTGATAAAGATGAGAGTGGCATAAATCGCAATTATGCCAAAGAGCAAGAAGAAAGAGAAAGGAGGGAAAGGGAGAACAAAGAAAGAAAAGAGCGAGAAAGAGCAGAAAATGATTGGAGCACTATTGACCCTAAATTTAGAAATAACCCTAATTTAGTTAAAGAATGAACCAGTAAGGGTTTTAGTAAAGAACAAACCTGCGAATGAATTAATATCGGTCTAAAACCTAGTGAGAGTAAGTTCGCCGAGTTTTTACGAGATAAAAGAAAATTAACCCCTGAACAAGTTTTAAATGGAGAGGGAGGACATATATCAGAATTAAGATATATTTTTTTTAACGGACCACCGGTTCAAGTTCCCAGAGTACCTTCCCCTTCCCGGAAAGCCGCCCAAGAGGAAATTAAAGGTAATCGGGAAAATATTCCTCCGCCCAAAGAAACTAATTTTAACAGTTCCGATCTTAATAATCTATTAAATAAATTAAAAGGAGAGTTTGAACAAGATGGGCAAAAAAACCATTCCTCTCCTTTACCAGATTTAAGTCTGGGTCCAAATAGTATTATGTCAGGAGACAAAGAAAAAATGCCGTGGCTTGCTTTTACTATTAATATTTATAATAGAAATAACCTTCCTGGTTTTTGTGTTTTTGACCCTGCCACTTTCGCAGTTTCTCACGGTGAAGGTGATTTAGTTACTTTACAATTGGAACTGAAAAGATTAGAAGACAAAAAAAGTGATTTTAGTGCTATTTACCACAATATCTTTTGAGCTAAAAACCCTGATAAAAAAGGCTTTGAATTGTTAGTCAAGGATGACGCTTTGGAGGATGAGCAAAAGAAAGATCGATTACTAATCTCTGGTGCTCGTGGTAATGACTCTCGGGCTGATAAGATTGGTTGGAAAAACTGACCTTGGCAAACAAGCGGAGACGTTAAAATTGGTGTTCCTGGTGTCAAACAAAAATCTTATCGTTTTACTCGCATGTTCCGTAATCAGGCTAATGCTTATGATCTCAACGATACCAACCACTTTATTGGAGTATTACGAGATAAAGGAGTAATGAGCAAAAGCCCTGGTTTTGGTCGTGCTATCGACTGAGGCAATGCCCCTAAAACTTCTGTCTTATGAATAACAAATCAAATAAGTTATTCAGAAAGCAACTACGATTGAGCAGGAGACGACATTCGCACTATCAACCCCCATAACGGCTATTCTCATTATCTCTTATTTTCTGATTGAACTACTGAACGAATTTCACAAATTTGTGGTGTTCGTTTAAGTACCAACCCAGCTAAAAATTTAGCCGAATTAGTGGGGAGAATAGTTAAAGAAGCCCGCGGAACCTTAGTGAGATTAGGACCCGATGCCTTAGGATTAATTGACAGTCAAAATAAAGACCAACAAGAACGGAGCAAAAATGAAACTCCTCAAAGTAGAGAAGCTAATCAAAAAGCAGTTTCAGAACAAGATTTAAAAGATATTGGACTATCTAAAAGTGAGTTTGAAAACTTAAACACTGCTTTTACGGATGAAGCTTTGATTGCTAATTTAATTAAGCGAATTTCCCAAAGCAATAAACCCGAAAAAGTTGCTGAATTACTTAATAAACTTTTTGACCATTGTCAACCAGTTACCCAAGAAGCCCTTTTTAACCAAATGGTGGAGAATAACCCGGTTTTCAGTAGAGAGGAAAAAGATAATTTAAAAAGTGCTTGAAATTCCGCTAAAACCCAAGAGGATAAAAAAAAGGTGTTTGAAACTTTAACTTCTCACCAAGCCCAACGGGAAGCCTTTCAGAAAAAAACCAAGGAGGAAAAAGATAAAATTTTTGAAGAACAAGTAAATAGTAATCCGCGGTATGGTCCCAAAGGAGAGGACACCCAAGAAAGACGCGATAGATTTAAAGAGTATGAAAAAGCGGATGAGACTAAAAAAGAGCAATTACAAGCCCAAGAAAACGAGCAATTTACCCACGGGGAAAATGCCTTCCAATGAGGTAGTTATTTTGCTGATAATGCTAACCGTTCGGCCGGGGCAGGTGATGAAAGTGTCGGTTCCACCACCGATAATAATTTTGATGGTAAATTTTCTTGAACCCAAAGTTTAGAAAGTATTTATAAATTAAAAGACTTAATTAGTCAGGCTCCCCAAGAAATGAAAGAGGGAATGAGTGCGAATCAGCCTTACTGGCAAGTGGTCATGTCGCACCCTTTAACTTATATCTTTGTCTTTATGGGAATGTTAATGTCCGTGTTGGCCTCCGTAACTAAAAAAAGATAAATAAAAAAATATGATAGTCGAATCTAACGAAAATAAAAAAGAAAAAAATGAATATTACTGAAAGTGGTTTTTTCGGATTTTAACCCTCACTACTTTTATCATGGTTTGTTTTCTACTCTATTATGTTTTCAAATTATGAAAAGTTTGAGAAGTAGTAGAACGTTTACCAAAGCCCTAAAATAATAATATAAAATATTATTATGGTAGAATGATTAGTGGCTTTATTGCCCAGTTTTAAAGACCTTTTAAAAAGTGTGGGGAAGTGAATGTGAGGCTACGCCCAAAGTGCTTTACAAAGTATGTGAGATAATAAGTGAATTATCCTCCTTGCTTCTACGTGTGGAGGGTTGTTTTTCATGATTATGGGAATGTTAAATAGTTGGTTTGCTTTTCCTGGTTTGTTAAATATTGGGGTGCAAGGGATTTTTCATTTAAATAATGTCGTGTGAGTAGCGAGTAATTGAAAAAGTGCTCCTGTTAGTAAGGGAGATAAGGAAGGACCCCAAGTAAATGTAAGTTAAATATGTTTGAGCCATGTTTTTTGTGTCAAAAAATAGTATTATTAGGAAGTGAAATTGGCGAATTTAAAATTTGTTTAAATTGCCTCTTTAAAAGAAATTAAAAGTTATGATTGAAATTTTTAAATTTTGTGCGAAAATATTAACCGCCATTGTAGGAAAATGACAAGCCATCGAAATGGGGGGTTTTCGTCCTTTCTGATACTTTATTGGTCTAGGATTATTAACCGTTTTTGGTTTCTTTTTACGTGGTTTATTATTTAGTGGAGCGGGAGGAGAAGGAATTGGTAAACTAGGTAAATTATCCAATTCTAAAAAAGATAGTGGGAGTAAAGTAATAATAATAAAGAAATAAACTTAAAATAATATTATAATTATGTCAGAACCAGTACATATAGACACATTTCAATTAAATCAACTAATCAATGCTCTTAACTCTATTACCAATGAACTAAGAGAAATAAAAAGAGAACTATCTAGGACTAGGCAAGGATATTAAACAAAAAAATAATAAAAAAAAAATTTTCAACAAAAGCTTCATGCTAATTAAAAACGAATATCTTGAAAAAAAAGCAAATCAGCATATTCCAAAATGGTCTTAATTATCTCTAAAAGTCTATTATTATAAACTATCTCAGACTTAAATATCTTATCATAAACTATTTGAAATTTTTGGAGGATTTGGTTTTGTTCTTGGAGAGGAAGGAGGGGAATTGGTAAACTTGAAAGAGCTGTTTTAGTTAACATAGGAACAGCACTACCAACTGCTAAACTTTTTATTCTTTTTTCTTGACTGTTAAGCAAATAATACAAATAATTAGGACTTACTAAATTAAGGTTAGGTTCTAAACAAATAATAGTGCTGGCAAAAGCACAATTTTTTTTGCCAGGATAAAAGACTTTTCCAACGGTGCCGATAGTTGACAAAAGTAAAGAATTTTCCGTAGTTAGAGGCAATTTTCACTTGCTGACTGCTTCAACAGTGAATTTTTTATTAGGATTTAAATTTTCTGCTTGAATGTCTTTTATTTGATAGTAAGGTATCGTTCCTTTTTCTTGGTGAATAGGATTATTTATTCCTTTTGGGACATTTCAGCCAATAATTCCTTTGATTTTACAAATCTCCCCCAACTTATAAGTTTTTATCATGCTAACTATTACAAATTGCGAAATTCTTTTCCACTTTTTAATTCATTTTTTATTAGTAAATTAGGATTTGCTTCTCCTCAACTATCCTTATACAATCATTTCCAAAATGGAAGATTAACCAAATTACTTACTTCTCCTTTAAAGTTATAATTTTGACAATGCCTAAAATATTGAGTTAAATCTTTCTCGTTTAACATACCTATAATTTTATCTATTATTGACTTTAACTTTTCATAGGTTCTTGGTTTATTCTTTTCTACTTGTTGCCTAATCAGGTTAAAACAATATTCAACTGAGTTCATTTCTGGGTCATAAGGAGGTAAGTAAACTGGTTCAATATTTTTACTTGCCAATAATTCCTTGATAGTAGTAAGTCCTAGTTTAATACATGACTGTTTAGCATGATGAACTTTTAGATTATCCATTATCAAATAATGTTTTTCATTAGTAGGAAGTTTAAGATTAGTAAGGAAATTATGGAAGTTTTTGGTTTTCATTCCTCCCTCAATCAACTCATAATGGATTACTCCTTTATTTGCTATATTCTGAATACAAAGAATTAGAGTATGGTTATTGCCTAAGTAACTTGGCTTTCTATAATTGGCTCGAAAACTCTTATAAGCATAACCATAGCGGGGTGTTTCGTTCAAGTGAAAGCCACATTCGTCCAAAGCAATAATTTCGGTTTGAGGTAAGCAAGGAAATAGTTTTTTAAATCTACTTACTTTTTGAAGATGGTTTAACTGCTCTGAATAATGGTTGTTTAGTTTCTTCCGAGTAAATTCAAGTTTTTTTAATGCTCTGGATACGGATCACTTACTTATTTTCTTACCTGCCTTTTTAGAAAGATAGTCAGCCATCTTTTGCTGGGTATAACTCTTTCTACCCCCTTGACCAATAAGAAAGTAGAATAAATTAAAGAGGAGTTTGCCACTTATTTCAGCTTCGCGACCTCTTTTTTTCTTAGGTTTGTTGTTTTCTTTCTTTTGATTTCTGATGGTTCTAGCACTAACTTCAAAAATCTCAGCTAGTTCTTGTTGGGTAAATCTTTCTAAAAGCTTATTTATTTGCTGGGGAGTTAATTTGAGTTTATTCATTTTTCTTTCTAGTGGTGAAATAAATGATTAAGCCTATTATTCCTACCAACAAAATACTACCAATTATTCAAGGGGTTCAATTAGTTGGTTTTTCAGAATTAGTTTTTTGTAAATCGCTTAAACTTAAAGAAGTTAAACCTTGTTTTTGACAGTAACTATAAATCTGTGCTAATTCATTAGTAGTTAAGTATGTTTCTTCAGTAGTAGAATCGTTATATTCAATTGTTAATTTGCCATTCCTCAGTTTGATAGACTTGATATTGTGCTTGATGAAATATTGTATAATTGCTGATATTTCGTCTCTCTCTCTCTCTCTCTCTCTCTGCTGGGGGTGATAAATGCTTCTTTTTAGGACATTCCATGTAGTGGTCTAATACTTTACTACAATCTTGGAGAAATATTACACCTCCTTGTGGTTGTTCACACCAAGGGCAAATAGTATTCTGTCAAGCCCCATTATTAAGGTTAAGATTGAAAATGTGATTGTTATAATTGTCTTTCACTAAATCTAAACAATCTTTACAGACATCTCCTATTGATTGTTGGGAATTAATGTGAAAATGAATTTCCTCCTCTCGTTCCTCAGCAGTGAAATTAACTTTTATTATATTACACCAATTATCCCCTAAGTTCTTGTGGCAATTCTTACAATGTTTTGTCATGTTATAATGATTGTCTAAACTTTTGTCTAGCGGAGAAGTCAATGAAGTGTATTGACCTTATTAATTGTTCTCATTGTAAGGAACACAAAGTCGCAAGTTTTAAAGTATGATGAGCAAAATCATTCTTTTCAACTCATCTGAGACACTTAGGACAATATCTCACCTCTCCTTCCTCAACCTTGTTAATTTGTGTTTGTCTTTCTTCAATTCAATAAGACCTAGGCAAATTTGATGGTATCACCATAATATCCTATTTTAAAGACTTTAATGTATCTCTTTTAAAAAAAGATAATGTCCTTTCCTAGAATATGTTATAAAATATTACGACCAATATAAGTTCTCAAATGAGTTTTCTTTAAATCTTTAACGGTTGCTAAACATTTTTTTCTTTCATTAAAGTAGTAATTTCGTAAACATGGTGAACAAATATACTTTTCTCGGTCTTCTTCTTTCTCAGTTCAATAATTTCAAAAGTTTTTAAGGGAATAGTTTTGTCGAGAAAATGAAAAAGTTAGGACAAAACTTTGGTCGCACTTAAAGCACATTTCACTTCGTTTTATTGGATATCCATCTTTATCTATCGGATTGTTTTTTGTAAGTTTATTTTTCATACTTCTTTCTTGAAAAGCGAAAGTGGAAATTTAATTTGCTATTTGTAATATACTAAAATTTTAACTTTCTTTGCTTTTTAGTTGTGGAAAAGCAATCACCTCTTTAATACTATTTTGACCGGTAAATAACATTATTAATCTATCAATCCCAATCCCTAATCCTCCGGCTGGTGGCATTCCGTACTCCAAGGCTTCTAAAAATTCTTTATCAAAACTGGCAATTTCTTCATTACCTAACTCTTTTTGTTTAGTTTGTTCTTCAAGCCTTTTCTTTTGCTCAATCGGGTCATTTAACTCACTATATCCATTAGCAAACTCTAATCCGCCAATATAAAGTTCAAATCTATCAGCAATATTTTTATTGTCTAATTTACTTTTGGCTAAGGGAGAAACTTCAATTGGATAATCATAAATAAAAGTTGGCTGAACTAATTTTTTTTCCACAAATTCTTCAAAAAAGGCCAAAATGACGTGCCCGATAGTTTTTTGAAATTTTTCTAATTTTAAGTTATGTTTTTTAGCTAATTCTAAGACTTTATCTAAATTATTTATGTGGGAAAAATCTATTCCAGTATGTTCCTTAACTGCCTCTATCATTGACAATTTGCGAAAAGGATTTTTAAGACTAATGACATGAGAATTAAATTCAATCTCTTCTTTTTTAAGGATTTTTTTGGATAAATAATGAAATACTTCCTCAGTTAAATTCATCATATATTCAGAATTCTCATAGGCCTGGTAAACTTCAATGGTAGTAAATTCTGGGTTATGACGAGCATCTATTCCTTCATTTCGGAATATTCTTCCTATTTCATAAACTTTTTCGAATCCTCCTACCAAAAGTGTTTTTAATGGGATTTCAGTAGCAATTCGTAAGTAAAAATTTCGGTGTAATTTATTATGATGAGTAATGAAAGGTTTGGCTTGCGCTCCAGAAGCCTCAGAAACTAAAACAGGAGTTTCAATTTCAATAAATTCTTTTTGCTCTAAAAATTGGCGAATGCTTTGGATTATCTTATGCCGAGTAATTAGAATTTTTTTGTTTTCAGAATTGATAATAAAGTCTAAGTAGCGCTTACGAAATCTTTCTTCGGTGTCGTTAAATCCGTAATGAATGTCCGGGAGTGGTTTTAAACATTTGCTTAATAAAACAAATTCTTCTACTTCAACACTTAATTCGCCTTTATCGGTTTTACAAATAGTCCCTTTTATACCAATTATGTCGCCAATATCTAACCCCATGAACTCTTTATTTTTACTAACTTTTAACTGAATAGTTCCAGTTTGGTCAACTAAATTAGAGAAAGTTAAGTTGCCAAAACTTCTTATTCTTAGTATTCTTCCTGCTATATTTACTTTTTGTTTTTTTGTTGCTAGTTCTTCTTTATTGAATTGAGAAAATAAGTTAATAATTTTTTCGGCACTGCTAGTTATAGAAAATTTAGTTTGTTGAAAAGGGCTTTGTGATAAATTGGTTAATTTTTTTCTGCGTAATTCCTCTAAGGACAATTCCATATTAAGTTAATTTTTTAACTTTTTGTCCAAAATGCTTTTTGTTCAGAGGATCAAAGAACAAAGAGAAATAAAAGCCAGAGAGGCAATTAAAACGTTAGTAACAATAAAGTATCATCTTCTTTCGATTATTCATGCAAAAATGTAATAAGGATATTGCTCCATGTAAGGAAATAAACTTCCTTCTGGGTTATCTCGATGAACTTTAGCCAAGATAAAAGCATAGAGAAAATAAAGAACAGGGAAAATAAGAGCCAGCGAAAATGTTGTCAAAATTTTTGCTAATTTTTCTTTTAATTTGTCTATCTGAGCATAAAAATAAAAATAGAGAATAGTTAAAAGGGGAGCAACACAATGCCAAGTAAACAATTGTAAGTCTAATAAGACACCATAACTTTTGATTTTTCCAGTTAAAAAATAGGCTGAAATAAAGCCAAAAGTAACTGAGTTATATACTGTCGCAACAAGGATAAGAAATTGAGAGAAATATGAAGTAGGAGTTATTTTTTTTTTATATATTAAAATTGCTGCTGCTAAAACGACTAAGATTGAGGAATGAACTGATCACCAGGAAAAGAAACGAAGAAGGTGGAAAGTTAAATGAAAATCAGGATCCATTTTAGGACGTAAAAGAGAGGAAATAATTCCTATTAAATGGAATGAAAAAGCAAGAAAAATTAAGAAAAATTGTTTTTTAGATAAACTGGATTTATTTTTTTGGTTTTTCAAGGTTATTAAAAGTATAATTTATTTTTGACCCGCCATTCTCAAAATTACTTATATTCGTATGTCGAAACTTTTTTATATAACCACGCCGATTTTTTATCCTAATGATCGTTTGCATTTGGGTCACGCTTATGCGATGGTTTTGGCTGATATTATTGCACGCTACAAGAGAAGCCGGGGTTACCGAGTCTATTTTCAAACTGGTAGTGATGATCATGGAGAAAAAATTGAAAAAAGGGCTGGCTCATTAGAAATTTCTCCTCAGGAACTGGTTGATAAAAACGTTCTCCTATTCAAACAGTTGTGAAAAGAATTAGACATTTCTGAACATATTTTTTACCGCACCTCTTCTCATATTCATAAAGAAAAAGTTCAAAAAATCTTCACAGAATTATTAAGCAAAGGAGACATTTATTTGGGCAAATATCAAGGAAAATACTGCGTTGCTTGTGAGGATTATGTGAGCGAAAGCAAAATTATCGGCAGCAACCTTTGTCCGACTCCTAATTGCCAAACTGAATTACGAAAAATTGACGAACCAGCCTATTTTTTGAAAGTTAGCAAATATTATTCCGAACTATTAAAATTTTATTCGCAAAATCCCAACTTCCTTTTACCTGCTAACATTAAAAAAGAATTGTTTGAAAATTTTCTCAAAAGCGAGGTTCAAGATTTATGTATTACTCGAAGTGATATTAAATGAGGAATTCCAGTTCCCAGCCATGAAAAAATGGTTATTTATGTTTGATTCGAGGCTCTGCTTAACTACCTTAATTCTGAACCAGGAGAAAAATTTTTTCTTTCTTCTTCTGACTATTATAACGAAGGAAAAAACAATGCAAAAGAGGTCTCTTGTGTAGTTATCAAAAATAAAGTCAATAATTACCTTTTGGTCTATAATAAAAAATTTAATATTTGACAATTCCCCGGCGGTAAATTAGAGGAAGGAGAAAGTGCTGAGGAAGCAGCAAAAAGGGAGATATTTGAAGAAACTAATTTAGTGGTTGAGGATTTGAAGAAGATTAGCGAAGAAACTTTTTATGTTAATAATATTTGGTGAAAATTTTATTTTTATCGAACCGAAAAATATTCAGGAGAACTACTAATCAAAGAAAAAGAGACAATTGGAGAAATTAAGTTCTTAGAAATAAGTAAAATACAGGAAATTAACTCTCAAGACCAAGATAAAGTAACTAAATACTTGTTAGAAAAACTAACTAACGAAGAAGAACCAACTACTTGCGAGATTGTTCATCTTATCGGTAAAGAAATAACTCGCTTTCATGCTATCTATTGACCGATTATTCTTTTTTCTTTAAACAAAAGAACACCAAACAAAATATTAGCTCATGGTTGATTGACTACTTCTCAAGGAAAAATGAGTAAAAGCAAAGGCAATGTAATTGACCCCTTAAAACTACTAAAAAAATACCCTCAGGATTTACTACGAATCTATTTTGTAGCAAAAGTTAAATTTTTGCAAGATGGGATTTGCGATGAAAATTTATTAAAAAACTTCTACCAGGATTTTCTAGTTAATAATTTAAGTAATCTAGTTTCTCGCACAAATAAAATGATTTACCTTTACAATGAAGGAATTATTCCAAAGTCCACATCTGAAAAAAAAGATTCAAGATTAGAAAATTATTATAGTTCATGTGTTTTATCGGTAAACAACTTTCAAAAAATGATGGATCGATATGAACTTACTGAGGCTTTTTCTCAAATTCAATTTCTTCTTGATGGAAGCAATAAATTGATTCAAGATTTAGCTCCGTGAGAATTGTCAAAAAAAAGCGAGAGATTGCTTTTAAATTTGACACTAAACTATTTAGTTAATGGAATAAAAATTATCGCTTTCTTGCTCTGTTATATCGTTCCACAAACTAGTAAAAAAATTTTGGAAATATTCAATGTTGATTATGGGAAACTTAATTGGAATAATATATTAGATTTCAATCTTTTAAGCAAAATCAAGATAAATCTACTAAAAAAGCATTTATACACAAAATTATAGATAATAAACGCACTTTTTATTCTAACTGTATTCTTTAAGGCCTTGTTAGCTCAATGGTTAGAGCACCTGACTCTTAATCAGGGGGTTGGAGGTTCGAGTCCTCTACAAGGCACCATTAATTTCAAGGTAAAAAAACCTTGCTAAATTAAAAATAGTAGATTGTTTTTAATTGCTAACTTTAATTTAAGAAAGTTCTCTTATTTCAGAGATTGATTAACTCTGACTCTTTTATATTTATTTCTTATTAAGTTAGATAATAGCGTTTAGACTATTATAGTTTCGGAAAGAGAAAGAATAATAAAAGAGCAAATAATCACCTTATCTTTTTTATTTCTTATTCTCTTTTTAATTTTTATTTTTTTTGTTGGATTTTTTGGTTTATTTTTTTCTCTTGTTCTTTGTTTTTTAGTTCCTAAATAGTGTTGAAAATGCCGAAAAAACAATCGCTAAATTATTCGCCAATATAAAGTTAGAAAGGTTGAAAGCGAAGTAAAAAAGCACCATTTAGTTTCTCAAAACTCAATAAGTTGTTAAAGTTGTCTTAGGTTCTAACGAACCACGACTAGAGGGAAAAAGTCAACACCAATTCTTACTAATAATAATAAAGAATTGAAAAAAGTTGAAAATTGTTTGTGCTAATTGAGAAAAGTTCTTATTTGAGCGACAGCGAAAATGGGAACGGAACACCATTTATGGGGTGAAGCGTATAAGTTGTTGAAAAAGCATTAAAGATAGCGTAAAGATGAGAGATAAGAAAATGGTAGCGGAACACCTTAGGTGTGAAGCGTCTTAGTAAATAGCAGGGTGGAGAAAATATTCTTACGAATATCTATTACCCACCCATTATAAAGAAAAGTTAAAAAAAAGAAAAAATCATGCTCAGCGAATTAATCATCATCCTGCTAATTTTTAGTTTAGGAATAATTACCACTCTCAGTGTTTTACTTTATCTTTTTCGGATTAAATGTCCTAAATGCCAAAAAAAGAAACCAGTTAAGGAAATTATTACTCTGAACCATTGAGAACTAAAAGGACAGCATTGTGATCAATGCACTAAAGAAAAAAGTCAATTAGAAATTTTCTAACCATATTATGAACCATACTGATTTACTAACTAACCAAGAACTTTTAAAAGAGTTAGCAAGAAGATTGTCTAATTTTAATAAGGAAGAACTAATATTTTTAGGTCAGATAATGACGAAGCAAATTCCTGACAAAGCAGAAATATTAGAATTTCTCAAAGAAAAATATCCCGAGGCTAGTAAATTATTGAAAGAAGGCATCCAAAGGTTAGAAAAACAAGAAAACTCAGTAAAAGTGACAGTTTATCGTTGTCAAGCATGTAGAAACCTAATAATAGTTGGGATTGATGAGAAACATGAAAATATTTGCTCTAAGTGTTTAGAGAGTAAGAAAAACAACTAACCCTATGAACCAAGAATATAGTGTTAAAACCACCATTCAAGATATTGAATCCAAATTAGATAAAAACCAAAATCCTTATTTCAAACTTGCGGTAAAGTGAACTAATGAAGTCAAGTTTTTTTATGCTTTTACTCATAATTTATCCGAAAAGACTTGGCAAACGCTTAAATATTCTCCGGAAAAGTTGATCAATCAGTTAGTGCTAATTACTTATCAAGAATTAGCGAATAAAGATAAAAACGGAACTTTTTATAAAGTTAAAGCAATTGAAATAGCACCTTAACTATTCAAGAGAGTTTTATTAAACACTCACAAATTATTTCCTAATCATGACTAACCCAAAACCCTGTGAATATAAATATCCTAACTGTCAAAAAATAGCAACTATTCAACACTACAAAACCAGTCAAGAAGGAGTTAAATTATCCTCAGCTTGCTGAACTTGCACTAATTGCTGAGCAGTTATCTGTCAGCCAACTAACTAATTATGAAAGCTAATAATTGAAATGAATCCACTTAACAAAAGAAACCAAATTGTTAAGTTAGAGCCTAATTTTAGTGCTTTTTATCTTGCTAACTTAACATTTTTGCTTATCCTAACTTAACAAAATATGACAAACTCAAAATGCAAATGTGGAAATCTAGCCACTAAGTTAGTAATCTATTAAAGGAGCTGTTTATTATTTATGTGAAAAGAATCTCCAAGAATTAGAAAAGTTTTTAGGGGAAAAACTAGAACCTTAACGAATAAGTATTATGAAACAAGAATTTTGAATTATGTCAGAATTTAATAACAACTGCTCTTATTGCTTCTGTTGTGATGGTTGTGACTTTAATGCTTGTCCCACTGGAGATTGTGTTAATGGCAATCAATATACTGCTTATGCCGATGGACAGGACAACCAATGATTTGAGGATAACCACCTGGAAGTTTGCAATGACTGTCAAGTAAAGATTGAAACTATTTTAGCGAAAAAGAAAATCAAAGAAAACAAAAAGTTAGAATTTGTTGAGCAAGTTATTGAAAAGGGACTAGAGAAATTTAAGAAATTTTATGAGTAAACCAGAACTAAAAGCCGAAGCCAGAGAATACTTCCAAGAAATTCAAGAATATTTGACTCAAGCCAGAACTAATCTTTCTAGTTTACGCAAAACCTTGGATCCTGAATATGCTACTAACATTAGAGAAGCATGTTCAGAAATCATTGATCTTATTGATGGTCAATTATTAGAAGTATTGAATAATTATGCTCAAGAAAGTGAAGAATATGAATAACTTTTAGAAATGGCTGTTGAGGATGTAAAGGTGCTATTGAAGATCCATCAGAGAAATATATCTGTCCGAACTATCAACAACATTTAATCGATTGAAAAAAGCATGAATAAAAAACAATTAGAGCAAGTTCTTAGTTATCAACAACTGCAAACCTTAGTGATTACTCCCTCTAATCTTTATTGCTTACAAAGAAATGATAAACTATTAGAATGCGTGTTATTAATGGCTTATTTAGGTTTACGAGTGAGTGAAGCTATTAATTTCACTTGACAACCAGTAAAAGTAGAAGACAAACAAGCTTTTGTGATCCGAGGTAAAGGCAACAAACAAAGGTTAGTTTTTAATTTACTCAATAACTCTTATATCGCTAAAAAATCCAAACTAAACTCTACCAAAGATAAGTGGAAAACCATTTCTCGCATTGCGGTTTGACAGTATTTACAGAAAAAAAGTAAAGAATTAAATCTTAACTGAACTATTACCCCGCATACTTTAAGACGCTCATTCGCTAGTATCTTACACTATGATTTAGGATTAGATTCTAGTTCTATCCAACAACTCTTAGGTCATTCTCTTTTTCGCACCACCGAAAGATATTTAAAAAAAGATCCCCGGTTTTTACTTACTAATTTACAACGCAAAGGATTTCTGATTTAACCAAATATGTCTAAAAAAAGAAAATTACATCAATTAATTGTTATGATTACTAGTGCTTATCAAGGAACTAGTAAAAGAAAAGAAACTTTTTATTTCTTAAATATCGAGCAAGAAACTCTGTTAGGAACTAAAAAGGATACCGTTTATGCTTTTTTTAATCTAGTAAGTAAAACTTTCTGAAAATCCCTAGAAACTAATGCTTATCAAGGAAAAAAATATCTCTTCTTTTGTGAAAAAAGGAATCGCGGATGAAGATTAAAAGAAGTCAAAGAATTGTAAAAATTTTTAATTAATGATTAAATCCTTTAAAGATAAGTATACTCAAAAACTCTGAAAAGAAAAAACCGAGCGGAGATGAAAAAGTATTCAAGAAGTTGCTTTAAGGAAATTAGAGCAATTAAATAAAGCCAAAAGTTTATTAGATTTAACTTCTCCTCCCCACAATCGTTTAGAAACTTTACGCGGAGAATGAAAAGGTTATCACAGCATTCGCATCAATAAACAATATCGAATAGTTTTTATTTGAGAAAAAAGCAATGCTTACGAAGTAGAAATTACTGATTATCACTAAAATCTTATTAACTATGACTAAAAAAGCAATTGTTTATCATCCGGGAAAAATACTACGGGAGGAATTTTTAGTTCCTTCTCGTCTTACTCTGCGTCAGTTAGCTCATAATATAAATGTTCCCGAAAAGGAATTAAAGAATATTGTGGCTGAAAAGACCGATTTAACTAAAAATATTGCTACTCGGTTAGCCCTATATTTTGATACTGCTCCCACTTTTTGAATAAACTTGCAAAGCAATTATGACGAAGAACAAGTAGCAAAATTTTTATTTAAGAGTTTAAAAAAAGAAGTTCAACCCTTTGTTACTGCTTAAATTTTTCTCTAAATATTCTTATCTTTTAAAAGTTACTTATAACTCTTAAATCTTAGTTAATTTTTTTCTTTTACTTAGTTTTCTTTATATAGTATAAGTAATTATAAGAGAGAATTTTTTTCACTTTTTTCAAATTTGACTATTTTTCACTCTTTCATTTTTAGCAATTTTCAATTTTCTTAAATGGTTAACTTTATACTCTCCTCCATGGGAATATATGAACGGGAATTCCCAAAGCACTTTTTTCTTTCTTCCTAAAAGCAAGTTATACCAAGAATAAGCAAACCAATGATTACTAAACAATTAATTAAACAATCTTATCAAATTGTGCAAGAAGATTTATTAAATACTTTTGCCAAAATGAAGCAAGGAGAAAGCCTCAGACTAAATGGAATTGGAGTTTTTGAAAAGAAACTTAAAAAAGGAAAGTCTCATTTACCAGAAAGTTATGGTAAAAAATATGCTAGTTATTGAGTAGGATTTAGAATGAGTAAAGCCTTAAAAAGAAGTCTTAACGATTAAAAATTATGGAACTGTTAAGAAAAGAGAATATTTTGCTGGTCGTAATTTTAGTTTGTATAGCTCTTTATTTTTGAGGTAAAAAACTCAATGAAAATAAGTCGGCTCAAGCAGTAGTTAAATGATTACCAGTAGCAGGAGGAATTGCCTATGGCTTTAATACTCTAATCCAATTAGCCAAATAAGAAAAATATGAATCAAGAAAATTTAAATGACAACCCCTTAGAAAATACCTTGGGAAGTGCCACGGCAACTAAACCAGAAAACTCTCTCCTAGGAGCCTTATCTAAATGTCTAACTTTTGCTCCTCTTGTGTTAGAACAGTTTACCGGACAAAAAGTTCCCCAAATGACCGGTACCATGGCCGAAATTCAAGGAGCCATTAATCAATTAACTGCCAATGTACAAGTAGTTATTAATAATCAAAAAGCAATCGTGGATAACCAAACTAAGTTGAATAACCGGTTAGCTAACTTAGAAAATAATGCTAATCAAAAGTTATTTAATCTCACTAATAAAGTGGATAAAATTAGCACCGTTAAACTGACCCATACCCAAGAAAAAAAACAGATTGAGTTTAATCCTCAGAAAAATCTCAATAGTTTTGATAAATCCTTAACCAACCAAGAATTTGAATAAATATGAACTTACTCGGCATCGATTTAAAGCCTTTACTAAATGAAATAACTAAATTCAGTCAAGGTCAACAACAAATTATTACTCTCTTAAAAGAGAATAATCAATTACAAAAACTTATTTTAACTAAACTGGGAGGTCAAACCTCCTAGGTTTAATCAGGAGTTAGAATATTACGCTTGCCCTAGCATTTATTATTATTCTTATTTTTCATTATTGTTCTAACTCCTTATTAAACTTACTAGAAGAGAACTGCAAGTCAGTTTTAACTAGAAGTTTTAGCCTTCCTAAAATAAACCTGCCCGTTCAGATTTAATTAGAAGATTATTTATAACCATATTAACCAATATTCTTGCTAGAACACCACTAGAAGTCTTAATTTTCTAGAAATCAAACTAGAAAATTTTTATTTTTACTGATTAAAAACAATATGCCAAATATTTTAAACTCTAAAGAAAAATCACCTACCATTAGTGCGAAAAGACATGAAGTTCTTTACCGTGAAGATATCAAAACTGCTTTTGGTTATTCCTTAGTTGGAATTGCTGCCATGTTAGGTCTGACCGGAATAATTTATGTTGTCGGGAAAAAATTAACTGCTTAAATATTATGAACCAAAACCACTGAAAATCATACGTAGATTGGTGACCAACTTATCTAATTTTAGGAGTAAGTTTAGCTTACTTAATCCATAAAACGGAAATAGTTCAAAGATTAACTAACCAATTATTTACTAAAAAAGAAGCGGAGTAGTTTTTAAAACTGCTCTCTTTATTTAAGAAATGATAAATTGAAAAGATTATCTTCCTAATTTAAAAGATGCTTTAACTGGCTTTTATGAAGAGCAATTAAAGAATACTGTGGAAAGCAAAACCACTGAATTTAAGCAATTAATTCAAGAAAATATTGCTTTTTCACAACGAACTCAACAAGCCTTAGTAGCCATTGCTTTAGGAATCTTTTGCTTACTCTTGATTGCTTATTTTTGAAAATAACTAACCATTAAACCTGATCATCTAAACTAAAAATTATTCCTAATTTTTACCCATTATTAAAAACCAACCTTAAAAAATATGAATCCCCAACTAAATATGAGTTATCGTTTTAAGTATATTGCTCTCGGCTTAATTACTTATGTCGTAGCCACTTATGCTTGAAAAGTATACCAAAACAAAAAAGAATCTGAATAATATGCTAACTAAAATTAAAGAAAATTGAAAAGAATATACTCTCGTTTTTGCCTTAGGAGCTTTAACGGTTTACTGCTATAACTATTACCAATCTAACAAGTAAGATGACTGAAAAAACTAAAAAATTAGTAGTTTCTAAACCTGCAAAAACTAGTAAGAAAGTTAGTGATAAACTTCCTAAAACTAAAAAACTAACTCCGGAAGAACAAGAAGAAAAGTTTTGAGAAGAAGTTGATCAATTAGCCCAACAAAAAATTTACCAACTCTTTACTACTAATATCCCTTTTCAGAATATCCCTTTAATCAAGGAATATTGGCAATATGAAGATAAACAGCAAAAATTAACTGGCTTATTCTTACATAGGGATGTTGATTATCGCACTGTATTAGTTGAATTAGAAGATCAGTGATATTGACGAGTTAACGAAGAAGGAGAGAAATTACCTGCTAAAGAATATTTAGCCGAAGAAGTTGCCCTCTGCTATTGTCGTTTAGTGATGAAAGCTTTAATTAGAGATTTAAGTGATTACTCCGGTTATGATCCTTCTTTCTTTGAAAACTTAACTGCTGATGAATATTAATTATGCCCAAAATCGAGAAACTAAAAAAACTAAAAACTAAGAAAAAAAACCCTAATTTAGTCGCCGTTAAATCTAAATCTAAAAGCAATACTTCTTTAACTTCGGTTAAACAACAAGAACTTAAGAAATTAGTCGCGGCTTATCAACAAGTAGGAATTAGTTTAACTAAGTTATTGAAGCCCTCTAAATAACTTTTTCCGGAGAATGATTAATTATGACTGCTAAGCTTACTGAAAAAACTGAGCATCCTAAACCTACTAATGGTCATTTAACTGCCAAAGATGGTAAAAAAACCATTGTTTTTACCTGAGGAAAATACTCCATTACGGTGATGTGTTTAACCGCCATTGCCATTGCTTTGATTCAGAAAATAAACTTTTAAGATAAAAAATAACCGTGCTAAAAGTTAGGGCTTTTTTTGTAAAAAAGCATCCTAAAAAGAAAAATTATCGACGATGAATAAATGTTTACTCTGCCAAAAGAGAAACTCTCTCTTTGGTGCTAACCTCTGCTTCATTTGTCAACTAACCCAACTGCCTTGAAGATAATATGCATAACTCTCAAATCCTAATGCTAGTAATTGTGCTAGTAATTATTTATCTTTACTGAAAATATCAACCAAATCCTTTACCTAAAACTAAAACTGATTTTTCAGCAAGTGAAGTATTTTTTGAGGCTTTGGATAGTGAAAGTGAAGCAGAACTATCAGAAGAAAAAAAAAACTGGTTTACTGATAAGCACTGATTAACTGACCGAGAAATAGATTGAGCCTTAGAAAAAGTTATTAAAGAACTTTCTCTTGCACCATCCGCTAAGTATAAAGTCTTAGAAAGCACCCAGTTTATGTTTGCCAAAGAAAGTTTAGAAAGTAGCGATAAAGAAGCGAGAGATAGTTTTCCCGTTTTCTTGAGTGAACTCACGGGATTTAAAGGCGAATTAGTTTTTATTCCGGTGAATAATCCTGATTTTCACTGATCCTTATTAGTTTATGAAGTCAAAAGTAAGAAATTTTATCATTTTGATACTTTAAAAGGAGCCAATGATAGTTATGTTAAACCCTTAGTAAAAGAATTATTGAAATATTTGCTTGAAAGTTGGCAAGATCCGCAATATCACTATGAAACTCGTTATCACTTAAAGCAAGGGAATAGTTGAGATTGTGGAATAGCAGTCATTGAGATTACTAAGGCTATTATGAAAGATTATCCTATTTACCACCGAGTACTCCCGTATACTGAACGAGATTTCAACTTTATCCAAGCTCGAATTAGTTGAAGACAAAGACTAACTGATTATGACTAAACAAGACTTACAAAAAGAACTCCAAGAAAAAGTAAAGCCCGGAGTTAAACCTTCTGATTTAAAGAAATTAAAACGCTCGAAATCTTTGGGAGATATTCCCACTCCTCCCCCACCTCCTTTGAATCCAGAATTAACTACCTTACAAAGTGAAAATAAAGAGTTGAAAAAGAAAGTTACTGAACTAGCCAAGGAGTTGGCAGAAAAAGAAATTTTTATCGAGGCTTCCGAAGAAAATCCCGCCGAGTTAAAGCAAAAGATTATAGAGTTAGAGGATAAGATTTTAGCATTAAGATTAAGTAAACTTAAAGAATTTGGAGAATACCGGGAGCAATTAAAAGAAGTTGAAAAAGTTTTAGATGAACAAATCAAGGAAGACACTAAGGAGATTACTAACTTAGAAAAAAACCTTAAACTCTTAACGCAAGAAAGAACTCGTTTATCCGGTGAAAAAGCTTTATTAGAATGAAAATTAAGCAAACGAGAATTGGGGGAAAATCCTAACTCTAACTGCTGAATTGATTATGGACCAATTATTAGCCTAATCTTAATGGCTTGATTAGGAGTTTGATTATTAAGTAAGCCTATTAAATAATATGGAAGAACTAATCATTATTTTACTAATTATTGGCACTGGTTATTATTTTTTAACTCACCCCCGAGAAGATAAAGCATCAACTAAGCCTATCATGCAAAGCACTAGCACGCAAACTGAAACTCTCCCTAACTCGGATGAGAAACTTCTAGAAAGCACCCTGGATGAACTTATTAAAGAGTTAAGAAAACTCAATCACCAACTTAAATAATATGTCCTTAAAAGAAAAATTAGCCCTATTAAAAACTGAATTTACCACTTTAAAAAACAAAATCACCACTAAATTACAAACCAAAGATCAAACTATTACGGAAACTAACACTAAATTAACCGAAGCTAATCGCAAATTAGAAACGGTTACTAAGGAAAATAGTGAAAATGATAAACTCTTAGAAACTTTATTAAAGGAGTTTAAAGAGTTAGCAGCAACCTTAGCCTAGTATGTTAAGAGAAGAAGTTTTGCAAGTTTGGAATGATTTAAAACAAAAGTTTCTCCAATTTCAAGAGCAAGGTTTTCATCGTCTCTATTCTTCTAATGCTGCTTTACAGAAGATACATATTTCGCAAATAACCCGAGAAGAGGAACTAGAAAACGATAATAATTATTTAAAAAGTGATCAAAACCTTTATGATCGACAGTTAAAGGTAAGCCTGAGAAAGCAAACCAATCTAGAAAAAAAGTTAGAAAAAGTAAGAGATTTATTAGGAACTAGCCAAATTAGTAAATTGCAAATTCTTTATAAAAAAGGAGAAATTTAGAAACTATGTTCAATAATCAAAAAAAAGCTGAAATTTTAGCCGTATGAAATAGTTTGAAAGTTAAGTTTAACCAACTATCTCTTTGAACAAAAACCTTTCCTAATGAAAGTGCTAGTCAAGTTCAAACTAGGGTTAAAAAAATTCTCGATAGTTTTCATGTAAAAGATGTTGAAATTAATAATGCTAATAATCGTGCAAATAGTTTACAAACTCAACTAAATACTGCTAATGCTGAATTGGTTAAGGAAAAGGGATGGTGAGATAAAGTTCTTCTTGATACTAATTGACAATTTCAATGAAGTAATGTTGACCAAAACAAGGTTACAAATTTTAAAATAATGGAATCTAGAAGTGAAATTTCACAAGTTTGATTCAGTGGCGGTGGATGAAAAGAAATAGGTCTAAGTTTTTTATTTAAAGATAATACATTGCCTCGTGAGGGTTTAGCAGGAAGAAGGCTTGCTGATGAAGTGATAAAGTATTTAAAACTCTTTTACCAATATTATCGAGATAAATAAGTCAATATTCTATTAGTGACTAATAGTCTTTCTAGTTAGACTTTAAAGAAACTAAAATGGAGTTATATTAACTACTTATGGCAATTATAAAAAAGAAGTTTGTTTTTCCCCCTCAAGAAGAATTAGAAAGAGCAAGAAAGAGAATTGCTCGTCCGGGTTATCGTCGAATAAATATTGGATTATTACCTAATGCTACTGAATCTGATAAGGTTAAGTATCATCTTTGCCTTAGCATCTCTCGTTATCAGGATGAAAATGATTTATCCGAAAAGGAGTTAGCACAAAGATTAGGAATTAGTAAAGCTAAATTAGAATATATTTTGTTTCGTCACCTTGATAAGTTAACTTTGGAAGAACTAGTTAACTATTTAAGTGAATTGCCCTTACCTTTTAAACTAAAAACTAATCTTGCTTATGACCGCAAAGAAGCCTCATCAAAAACCCACTAATCTTCGCGAGTATAATTGTAGCATTACCATTGATAAGCAAACTTTTACTAAGTTAGAAATTAGCCCTGATTATCAAGAAAAGAATCAAGAATTTGTCGAAGGTTTAAGAGAAAAAGAAAAAGGAATTAAACTAACTAAATCTGAATTAGCCCAAGTATTAATAACTGATGATTTAATCAGGGAACTAGTTAAGCAACTACATGGAAAAAGTGAACAAGAAGTAAAGTTTGAAGGAAGTTATTATCATTACACTTATCATACTTATGAACCAGTTTTCAACCGGTGAGGCTATGCTTTTAGGTTAGTTTGATGCTTAGATAAGAATAATCCGCATGTTCTTGGTGTTATAGACTGTTATTGAAGAAGTAAATATAACAAGAAAAATTGACCTTGACAATAGATCCATTTTAATCCTTATATTTTTATCCTATCTAGGTTAAGAATTATTTTTTTTGAAATTTATAGAAATATGGTAAGACCAAAGAAAGTCAAAGTAATAGGAAAATTCACCAATATTGAAAACTTAAAAAGCAATTTTCTAAAGATAACTACGCCACGGCAAAAATCCAAAGAAAGTGGGAATAGTGCTTTTGAGAATGATGCAGGGTATTGAACTGGTGGTTGTTGTGAGTGAGGTGGCACCCATAAACTAGACGAAGATTGTAAAACATTGGCTGATTTCTTTAATAGTATTGCTAATATTAGTGAGGATATCAATGAAATAAAACTTTCGGCTAATGAAGAAATATTTAGGAACAATCAGCAAGCATTAATTAGTAAATTAAATGATTTAATTAGTAAGTGTCAAGTAACTAGTGCTAGTTCAATAGGTGGAATTTGTATTATTTGAAATGATTTTTTTGGTAATTTCTTAAAAGTTTTTTTGGATGGATTTAACAAAAAACTGCAAAAGCAATTAACCGCTATCGAAAAATTAGAACCTAAACATCAAAAAGAACTTTTAGATTTAGAAAGTCAGGCTAGAGCAGCAGAAAGTGCTTATAAAGAAAACTTACAAAAAGCGAATGATGAAACTGATCCAACTAAAAAAGCAGAATTTATTGTTTTAGCCAATCGTGCTGCTCGCGATGCTGAAAAAATTAAACAAAAGATAAAAACTAATCCTTTAATGGAAGTTAGCAATTTCAGTTATTTAGATGACTTAAAAAAACTTGCTAAAGGTAATGTTCCTAAAAATGCTAGTGCTGATAAAAAAGGTGATAGTTCGAATTCTAATAATCATAAAAACAGCGATGATTTTTTAACTAAATACCGTAAAGAAATTTTTATGATGGTAGTTGGATTAGGAATAATGTTCTACTTTTACAGTGATAATGACTATGAAAAAGAATAAAAACAAGCAGAATTTATTACTGTTCATGCTTGGAGCAGGCTTAGTTTATTACTTTTTTATTTATCTATCCGAAGAGGAAGAAAACAAAAAAAAGCAACAAAATAATCAGCATTCATCGACCTCGTCAGAAGAAAATAAATCTCCGGAAGAATTAAAAAAAGAACAAGAAAAAGATGCTTGAGAAAAAGGACGCATTTGAGAATTACCAGTTAATAGTTGAGCCGATAGAATAGTTAAAAGCAAAAGTAGTTCTTTAATTGGTGAATACCAAAAGTTTGCTAGTTTATTTCCAAATGGCGATAAAGATGAAAGATTTTATTTTTCTCGCGCCGCGCCTTACAAAATTTTCTTTCCGCCATCTCTACAAAATTGTTATGATAAGGGTAAAGAATTAGAGTTAGATTGTGAAATGCTAGAGAGTGAAAAGGAGTTGATTTTATCAGATGAAATTAAGGCTTGAATTCGAAGAACAGAAGCAGATCCAACACGAGGAAACTATGAAAATGGCTTAGGAAATAATGCTTTATTTTATGGAGCCCCTGGCACTGGCAAAACTGAAACTATGCGAAATTTATGTGTCAAAACTAATAAATATCCGCTGGTAGTGATTGCGGGTTCTGATTTGACTCCGACTGAAGCCGACCAAAAAGCTGAAATATTGCCTTTACACAAATTTGCTTATACCATTAGTGAATTAGAATGAAGTTTGGTTAAAGACTATGGTTTTGAAAGAGATGAGAATGGAGAAGTTAAGTATATGCTCTTTGTTGATGAAGCCAATCAGATTAGTAATAATTCACTTATTTTTCAACCAAATCAACTGAAATTTCTTAAAGATTGTTTAGAAAGTGCAGATAAGGATAGGGATAGCAAGAATTTGTGAGTGTTCGCTACTAACCACCGAGACCAAGTAGAAAAAGCCACCTTTAGAAAAGGAAGATTAAGTAATCCGTTAGATTTTACTTGGAATTGAAAAATATTTAAGGATTTTTGTGAAAACAATGAAGTAGATTTACCAGAGAGATGAAAAGATAAAGGTCAGTTAACGCCGGAAGATGAAAAATGACTTGCTGACTTTAATATTGACATTTTTAATCGTTACTTTTTAGGCAAAGATGATGAAGTTTCAGAAAGAAAAAAATTTTGAAACTTATTTATTGAAAAAAATCCTGATGCTAAATATATTCCTAGAAGAAAAGAAAGTGAACGAGAAAGCAACGATGATGACGAAGAAGATGAAAAAGAGGTAGAAATCGAGATCGGTGAATTCTTAGAATTTTTTTGACACATTAAAGAGAAATATTCAACTGATTTTGAAGGAGATTATGAAAGCGTTCAAAAACCGACATTAGAAAGAAGTCTGAATAATCTTGTTACGGTAATAAATGCTAAATTAGATGAAATAATCGAACAACTGCAACCAAGCGGAGATGATGGAATAGAAGACAGAATTATAAAATTAGAAGGCGAAGTTAGTCTTTTAAAAAGCAGATAAATCATGAACAAAGAAATTACAAATTTAGAAACTAGAATAAACCACGCATTAACTCTTATTGATGACAAAATAAAGAAGTTAGAAAATTATCGAAAATTATTATTTGCTCTAGCCAATCAATTATCACAAATCAAACAACAAACAATCAACAACAACAACATGAAAACAATAAATCAAAATAGCGTCCATGGTGACGAAAAAAATAATACTAAATAATTATGGGATTCTGAAAAGGAGTTTGTGCTTGTATAGGATGTGTGGCGGCAATAGGGATCTGTATCGCTAGTGCTGGAACCGCTACTCCCTTTATTGCCGCTAGTTCTTCTCCTTGAATAATTGGAGGAGGAACAATAGGCGGTTTCTTTTTAGGGGATAAAATAGACCAAGAAAATGTAGAAGCAGAAAAGAGATTGATGGAGAATGAACGCTACAAAGAAATTTCTGATGCTGCCAAGGCACAATTTCAAAGCAATCAAAATAATCAAAATCAACTCATTACCTTAGTGGGTAAACTTAATGGAACATTACCTCGTGAAAAACATGAAACCGATGAATATTTAAAAGAACAAATCGCTATTGTTCAAAACAATTTAAAACAAGGTGAAGAAAGATATAACCAATTACTGACTGATTTAGACAAAGCCAGAAAAGAAATACTAGGAGGATTTAGTTTAATGAAAATCCTGGGTTTAGATAAAATGAAAACCATGGACAAAATAATGTTAATTGGTGGAGTAGTATTAATTCTTTATCTTTTGAAAGGTTAATTTTGCGTTTTTTTTTTTTTTTTTTTTGCTAAAACTTTGTTTATAAGAGTTTTTTTATGGCAAAGCAAGAAAAATTTTCTGAGTTACTGACCCGCTTATTAGAAATTTCAAAAGAAGGTAATAGATGCTGAGCCAAAGTTCACCGGATGAAAGATAACAACCCCCACCGGGAAGATTATGTAAGAAATGGGCAAGATGCTGATAAGGCGAGAGCAAACATAAGAAGTTTTTTGTTAAGCGGAAAATATATTGCCGAAAATAAAAGCAAAGAATTAGCGATGGTTGAAGAAATTAGAAAAAAAACTGAAAGTTATCGTTGAGAACTTGATTATGATCCTATTGATAATAGTTATAAAAACTTAGCCAAAGAAGAAAGAGAACTACTGGGAGATTTAAAACTTTTGAAAGATAGAATAGAAAGCGGAGAACAGGCTGACATAGAAAAATTAGGACAAGAAGAATTAGAGGAAGAAAGAAGAAAAAGCGAGGAAAAAGAATTAAGTGAGTTTAGCACTTTTGATAATGAATGCATGAGTGAGGCATTATTTTTAGGAGTTAATTTGGAAAACAATTCTTGTAAATTAACTGATTATAAAAAAATTAGAGATTTACAAAAAAGGTTAAAATTATGACCGAATGCTAGCAAAATTGTATATATTGAGGAAAGAAAAAAAGACTTAGAAAAGGTTTTGCAAGATTTGGAAAATAAAGTTCCTAAAAGAATAAAACTTAAAGCCAATTGAAAGAAAAATAAATACTGCTATCACAGAAATATTTACTGAAAACTAGATGAAATTTCTTATTGTTTAGATTGTGGAGAAGATGAAAATAAAAGCTTCTTACACGAACTAAAGAAATATCAAAAACAAAGTCTTGATGATTGAATTTTTAAGCACAATCTTAATAATTGAGATACTCTCGAACTAACCAATAGACTTTTAAGAACATTTACCACGCAAGAGCAATTAAAAAAAACTTACCAAGAAGTAGCAAATGAACTTAATCAATTAGCGAAAAGTAAAGGAATTAATGATCTTATCGAAATTCCTAACAATCCAGATCCAAATGATAGAGAGAGAGAGAGAGAGAGAGAGAGAGAGAGAGAGAGCAAATTAGAAAGAAAATTAAGAAATTAGAACAAAAAACTAATCGCACTCCCCAAGAAGAAGCCGAATTAGAGAGTTTAAGAAAAAAATTAAGAGAATTAGAAAATAATACTGAAAATAAACCTTTTAATTATCTTCCTTGAATAATTGGTGGGAGTGTTTTAGTAGGAGGAATAATTATTCTGGTTTTAATTTTCAATAAAAACAGAAAAAAGAATTATTATTAAGCAAATTTCCCTTAAAAATTAAATAATTATTGTTCAGATTTTGTTCAGACTAAAATTAGTATTATGGCAGACTGAAAAAATATTCATCCTGATTTTACTGATGAATTACAAACAAATTGAGAAGAAAAAGGTTTTGGTAAAGAAGAATGTAAAGAGTGAATAAATGCTGGTTTAAAAGTAGATGATGCTGATTTTGCTTGATGGTTAAAAATGTTTAAATATAGAGAAGAATATAGCGATCAAGAAGCAATTACAAAATATCAACAGTGACTAGTTGATCGTAACAATGACGGAGAATTAAAGATGGAATATAGTAATAGTGAATATAAACAGTGAGTTGGTGTTGATCCAGAATTTGCTGGCAGTTATGGAAGTGGTTATCAAAATTCTTGAAAAAATTATGGTTTTACTTTCCGAATTGCCAAGGAATGAATGAATGGTGGTTTAAAGGTAAGTGACTATGATTTAGCAGCTTATGGGAAATACAAGGATTATCAACCTTTCCAAACTACGAGAAAAGAGTTGTGAGAAGAGTACCATAATGCTCGAAATTACTTAGATTTTCATTACCCTAAAGAAGAAAGGAAAAAAATAAACACTTTGAACATTAGCAATAGAGGTCTAACTGGAGAACTATGTCTAGGTGATTTCAAGAATTTGGAATATCTAGATTGTTCTAACAATCAACTTACTAACTTTGATCAATTTTCCAGTTATGAAAAAATGCACTGAAAAAATGCAATTAAAGATGTACAGACAAGACTTAAGGTATTTGCAGTATTAAAAAAAGGGAAAAAAAGTGATAAAAGCGAGAGAAAAAAGATACTAAAATGTGACAATAATAAATTCCACCGTTTGCTTTCTTACAACCCTGAAACAGAGATATTAGATATTAGTAACTGTCCTTTTAAAGGGAGTTTAAAAGTCTTAGAGGGGTTTACTAAATTAAAAGAATTAAATATTACTAATACTAACCTCAGCGAAGGTTTGGAACATTTGCCTGAAAGTTGCCAAAAACTTTATTGCAATAGCGACTACAAATATGAATCCATAAAAATTATGGAAAAATTAGACAAAAGTAGCTGTTCGGAAAGTAGAGGGGAAGATAGGTATTATAATCTTAACAAGTGACGTGAGAATAAGCAAAACAACATGATTGCTTCAATTATTCCTTTAGAAAGACTATACGTTATTCGAGGTAATATTAGGCAATTCTTAAAAAAATGAGGAATAAAAAAGGAACTTGATAATGATACTCATTGAACTCGAAAGTTATTAACCAAGAAAGAAATAAACAACATAAACCAATTACAGTCTCCTAAGGAGTTATATAAACTTCAACTAGCAATCTATGCTGCTCAATCTATTGGTAGGAGTGCTGCAGTATTGGGTGCTGTTTTTATTTTTAGAGACTCTCAAGCCATTGGAGGAGGAATTGCTGCTATCTATCCCATTACTGAATTGGTAGTGTCTAAATTAGAGGAAAGATTAAAAGAAAAAGAAAGCAAGTGAAGAGAATTTCTAGATAATGCTGACATTTTTTTGGATAATTACAATGAATTATCGGGAATATTATCTCAGTTTGAAATTGAGAAGTTAAAAGGAGGAGAAATAAAAAAATCCTTAGAAGATTTAAATAATAACCTTATTAATTTCTTAAGCGATTATGATAAAGATAATAACGAGGAAGTTGACATTAATGAATTAATATCAAGTTGAGATAAACTCAGTGAGGATTTGAATAAAGCAGAAGAAGAGAATAGGATAAAAAAAATCACTGATGCTATAAAAAATCTAGAAAGAGTTATAATCAAGTATCGTAAACTTTCTTACGGAATGGATGAAAAAGATGCAGGTAATCAACTAAGAGAAAGCATGAATCGACTACAAATTGAAAATGATCAAGAAACCAAAATAGAAATCCCCCCTAAATAACTCACCTTAAATATTCATTAATTATTTTAAATCCATAGTAAAACCCTAACTCTTTAAAAATATTCTAAAAATAAAGCAATTTTACTATCTAACCTATCGATAACAATTTCTAATTCATAAATGATTAATGGTATGATCTTTAAATCAAAAAACTGGTTTATAAGATTAAAGGTGTTTTCTTGAACGACTATTAGAATTTTTGTGAGAAAAGGAAATACTTCGCAGATTATTAGAAATTGAACGAGAATTATCATTTATTTCTTTAACCTGTAAAAATATTCCTAAATTAGTGGCATAAGAAACTAGACGATCCAAAGTAAATTTATCAATCCGAGCAAACAAAATGTCCTCAGTTTCCGGAGTAGTTAATTGAATACTTTTGGCCACTTTTTCCGTAGTTAATTTATGATCTTGCTTATAAGCTAATATCTTTTGGCAAATATCGTATTTATTTTTTTCCAAAGGGGTAGCATTAGGACTTAAACCAACATTTTTATAAGGAAAATATGGATTAGTTAACTCTTTTCTAATGCCGTCTACTACTTTTTTTGGTGGACTATTTTTTATTTTTTTGCTTTTCATGATCTTTTTTATTTTTCTCGTAATTGCTAACACGATAACAATCAATAACTTCTAAATAATCTTGATTATCTTCTAAACATCATACTAAACAATAGGCTTTATCGTCATAGAATCACGGCTCATTTACAAAATATATTCAGTCATCATATCTTTTTCCTTCTTCTGTTCTTCGGTTATTAAGCAATTTTACTAATTTAAGGATTAGTTCTTCACTAATTCCCTCATTTTGATGCTTTTTTCAATAAGGATCAATGTATATTTCTTTGACAAGAACTTTTTTATTAACTAGGATTGCCTTTTTTAACCGATAATAACTATAATCAACTTCTCTTTTCAGCATTATTTCTATATTCTTGATTTTAAATTTAATTTTACTATTAAGACTTAATATTCTTTACCTTTCATAGTTCATAGTTTACTATAATCAGCATACAAAGTTTGATAATCATTATGAATATATCCCAAAGTAGTATCCAAACTAGCATGACCTAATTGCTTCTGAATGGTTTCTAATTTACCTCCACTATTGTATAAATTAGTCGCTAAACTTCTCCTAAAAGAATGAGGACTAATATTTTTGAGAATACCAGCCTGACGTGCTTTTCTCTTTATATTTCTCCTAATTTGTCCTTTGGTGAGTTGCTTACCATTGCGAGTCAGAAAAAGATAATTTTTTGAATAAGGATCAAAGTTTTTAGTTAGAAAATCAGGAAGTAAAACAAACCTTATTTTATTACCCTTGCCATGTATTCTTAACTGTTCATTAACATAATCACTATGTCTTAGGTTTATTAATTCATTTACTCTTAAACCAGTATAGAATAAAAAGTCTAAGATTAAATTATTGCGTTCGTTAGTTTGATTATCAGTCTTAGTATTAGCCTTTTTTAACTTTTCTAAATCTTGATAATCAATGGTAGGGAATAACTGTCTTTGAATGGAAGGAATTATTTTAGTAATTCTTTCTCAATCAACATTCATTTTTAGAAATTTACTATAAGAAGCCAAAGCATTGCGTTTACTTCTCAATGTAGCAGGTTCGTATTTACTTAAATTCTCACGAAAAAAATTAGTAATCACACTGGTGCTGATTTCTCTATCTCCATATTGATTAACTGTTCCTAAATAATTGTAAATAGTTTCTTTGGTAAAATTTTTATCTTGTAATCAAACTTGATAATTAGTTAATTTTTTAAATTTGTTAGGATTTCATTTATTTAATTTTGGTGTATTGTTGCCTTGTAGGCTTTTTTTTGTCAGATTTTTCATAATTTTTTTTATCGGAGGGGAATATCTGACAAACCCCTCCTTACTCTATTTTATTCAAAAAATTTTTCTTGCTATGCTTGTTATCTAATGAAAAATATTAATATATAAAGAGTGATTGCATAGAAATTAATTTTTAAATAAGCACCTAATCAGGGGGTTGGAGGTTCGAGTCCTCCACAAGGCACCAAAATAAAAGTGGTGAAATTAATAATTTAACTAGTTTTATTTTAGGTTTTAACTCTTGACTAATTAGGTCAGAAATTAATTATTTATTATTTAATTGTGTTAAGTAAAAAAATATCCAGGATTATTATTAAGAACTTTAATAATATTTTCTTTTCTTTTTAGTAAGTCGAGTATTTTTTCATCAATAGTTCCTTTGCAAATAAGGTCAATTACTAGGCGAACACGGGGAGTTTCTTCGCTACTAGTTGGTAAAAAACGAGCTTCGGCTTGCTCGTTGTCTGCTGGAGAATAACTACGATCAGCAAAAATAATAGTTTCAGCTCGACTCAAATTTAATCCCACTCCAGCAGTTTGTAGATTACAAAGCAAAATTTTTAACTCGCTGTTTTGAAATTGCTGAATATATTTTTCTTTTTCTTGGTAGTTAGTTTGACCAATAATTAAGCCCGTTGATATTTTTTGAGTTTTTAATATTTGGGATAGAGGCTCTAAAAAAGTTTCGCTACGAGTAGAGAAAATAATTATGCTTTGTTCTTTTCTTTCTTGGAGAAAGTTGATTAGATAATTAAACTTAACTCCTAAACTTTGTTTAAATCCTAAAGCAGGTGGATAAAGTGTCAAAGTTTTTAGTTTGGCTAAAACTTCAAGAGGTTGGTATTCGCTTTTTCATTTTTCTTTTCATTGTGAGTAAACATCTTGTTGCTGTTCTTCCATTAGTAAATATTCTTTCTCGTAAATAATTAAGGGTAACCAAGGCAAAACATCTTTTTGTCTTCTATTTACTGAAAATTGGCTGACTTCTCTTTGTAATATTTGCTTTTTTCGTTCATTTTTAAAGTCTTTAACTTGCCGAATGAGAAACTTATTTTTACCCTTTTTAAATTCCAACTTGCGAACATAAAAATATTCTTCTGCAAATTTTCAGTAAGAAGAGTAAATCTCTGGCTGAAGAAATTTTAAAATACCAAAAATGTCAGTATGGTGATTAACTACTGGAGTTCCAGTGAGTACCATTTTGTATTGAGCATCCTTTAATAAGTAGGCGCTTTTACTTTGTTGCGATTGATGGTTACGGAGGAAATGAGCTTCATCAATAATAACGCAATAATTATTATTAGTTCCTTTTTTTTTCTTTAATTTTTTGAATTGAGAACTGTCAGTTTTGAAGGTATCCTTGGAAACAATGATAATTCATCCCTCCTCGGATAAAATTTTTCAGTAAAACTCGTAACGTCATTCCTTTTCTAAAAAAGTAATAATATAAGCTGGTCTACTAAGTCAATCTTCGACCGCTTTTTGTCATTGTTGTTGCAAAATACTAGGAGATATGATCAATAAATTAGTTACTGGAAGTTTACTGAAAACCATTAAAGCAATGGGGGTTTTACCAGTGCGCATTTCGCTAAAAATTCCTATGCTCTCTAGTTTGCTGAGAAAATTCACATCCGCTAACTGATAATTTCTTAATCGTGAAAGAGACTTATTAACAGGGTTAGAAGAAAACTTAAAAGTTATTTTAGAAACTTCTAAATCGGGAATCAATTTTTGTAACTTTTGATAATTGAGATCGTTAGTAATCAGTGAATAATAGCGCTGTTTTTCTTCACAATCAGCATTTAAACAAAAGGCTCAAGAATAAGTAGATTTGAAAATAATTTTTTCCTTTCCTAGTTCACTAATTTCTATTTTCTTCTCTGCTAGCATCTAGGTAATAATTGCTAAGTTATAAGGACAGCAAGAATTTAGCAACTTTTTACTCTTCAATAACTGATCCTTCTTTATTCTCAATCTCTAAATTACTAAACTTAAACCACTTCATCAACTGACTTTTTTTTCGAGCCGCTTTATTGCGATGAATTTTTCCCTTGTTACTTGCTTTATCTAATAATTTTTGAGTTTCAATCACTAACGATTTTATTTCTAAAGAGTCTGTTTTGTTTTCTTTTAAACAACTTTTAACTTTTTTAAACTGGTTCTTGATTAGAGTTTTATACTTACGATTCTCACTTTGCTTTTTTTTATTTTTTTCCTTCGTAATTGGCATTTTAAAAGATTAATAATTATTTTAGTATTAAATTTATAATTGAATTAATTGGTTTCAGTGATTGACTAAAAGGAACAATAAATCCATCATACAGAAATGGAGAATAGGCGGTTAATATTGTATTTGTTAATAAAATTATTATTATGAATTTAGACACACACACACACACAGCAAAGAAGATGTCGCTTTTGCGAAAAAGACCATTACGGTAGTCAAAGAGTTTGTCGGGACTGTATTGAACGTTATCGACCAAAATTGAGCGTTTTTTGGTTAATATTTTGGATTTTAGTGGGATTCGTTCCCGGAATTATATATTACATTTGAAAGAAAAATCAACAAGAAGAGTGAGATAGATTAAATTTATAAGAAAATTATTTCTTAGTGAGTTATATTTATATATAGATTATCAATAAGAGAGACAGAAAGATAAGCAATTTAGTGCTATTAATATTAATCTAAGAAAAAAGCAAACCACCGGCAATTTTTATGTTTGAATTTGTTGTATATCTTACACTTTACTCATCTTTTTTATAGTCTTCTTTATCTTTACTTAAAATTTTTACTAGTTCTTTTTTATCAAATTTCTTTTCTATTAAGTGGCGGTATTTTTTGTATAAACTTTGACAATCTTCTAAAACTTTTTCTGCTGCTTTTTTGTCATAAAATCCTTGAATAATTACCTTTTTTTTTTCAAGATCTTTGTAGTGAGAAAAAAAGTGATTAATTTCGTCTAATTTTGCCTTAGGAACGTCTTTTAAGTCGTTAATATTTTTCAGGCGCGGATCAACATCATTTACGACTAATAATTTATCGTCCTTTTCATTGCCGTCAATCATTTTTAAAACTCCTACTATTCTAACCGGAATTCGGCAACCAGGAAAGGTAGGTTTCTCGGTTATACAAATAATGTCTAAAGGATCACCATCATAGTCTAACGTGTCTGAAACAGAGCCATATTCCTCGGGATAAAACATGGCTCCTGATAAAACTCGATCAAGTTCCCAACTATTATTAGCAAGGTTGTACTCATATTTGTTTGAAGAGTGTTTAGGTATTTCAACTGTCATTAGTAGTTTTTCCATATACATTTATTTTTCATGTTCATTCGTGTTGTATAAAAGTGTAAAATATAATATATATATATATTTACAGAACTTTTTTTAATACAAAGTATTAACCGTTAATAAAGATTTCGAGTAAATTAGAAAAAGTTTTGTAAATAATTTCAGAGTTAATTTCTTTTCTCTTCATTCATTTTTGTCTATATGAAGTAGATAAATATGGAAAGAAAAGAAACTTTAACTCTTAACCGAGAAAATAATTTAGGAATTGAGATTGCCAATTCCCCACTTAAACAGCAATCATTAGTAAAAATCAAAGGCACTTTAACTTCCCAAATTAGGAAAAGAGAAGAAACCAGTCCTTATTATTATGCTTTTGTCAAACTAAAAGGGCATGGAGCCGATTTACCGGTCATATTTAAGTTTAAAAATACTCCTATTTACGAAGGATTTATTAAAGAAAATACTGGTAAATATGTGAATTATGCTCAATGCTATAATAGAGAGCGAGGAAACAAATGTAAGTATGAAGACACGGAACACTGCGGAGCATGCCTGGAAAAGTTAAAGAAAGAATTTAAAAGTTTAGAAGGTTGAATCAAGCCTAAATTAGAAAAGGGCAATTTAGTCCAATTAACGGGTCATTATTCTAACTCAGATAAGAACATCAG